>SJYQ01001603.1:7650-29924 GCA_006410935.1 Redunca redunca | reverse complement strand
AGTCAAGGCTATGGTTTTTCCAGTGGTCATATATGGTTGTGAGAGTTGGACTGTGTGAAGGCTGAGTGCCGAAGAATTGATGCTTTTGAACTGTGGTGTTGGAGAAGACTCTTGAGAGTCCCTTGGACTGCAAGGAGATCCAACCAGCCCATTCTGAAGGAGATCAACCCTGGGTGTTCTTTGGAAGGAAAGATGTTAAAGCTGTAACTGCAGTACTTTGGCCACCTCATGCGAAGAGTTGACTCATTGGAAAAGACTCTGATGCTGGGAGGGATTGGGGGCAGGAGGAGAAGGGGACGACAGAGGATGAGATGGCTGGATGGTATCACGGACTCGATGGATGTGAGTCTGAGTGAACTCCGGGAGTTGGTGATGGACAGGGAGGCCTGGCGTGCTGCAGTTCATGGGGTTACAAAGAGTTGGACACGACTGAGCGACTAAACTGAACTGAACTAATGCACTTATGGGGATAATGTTTGAAGTATTAGCCAAAAAAAAAAAATTGTTTTTTAGGGACATTGGAAGCTAAAAACTCTTTGTGTATTTAACAGTAGAAGGTAAGTACTAAACTTGATACTAAATTTTAGCTATGTAACTCAACACAAATGTAGTAAAGGGGTGGAACCAATTATTTGCATTTTGTTAAAGGATAAACTTCTCTTAAATGATAAACTTAATTACTAAAATAACAATAAAGAAGTAATGTCATTTGAGACTATAAGAACTCAGAGACTGTGAATCTGCTATACTGAATAGTATTTTATATTTTTCATGTGAACTTCCCTTATATAGAAACATTGCTTTTAATTTAATTTTTGATATGCAAAATCATGGAAAGAGCAAGGAATTGATGAGCAAGCTAACAAATGTCAGGGGGAAGAAAAAGAGATGCAATTATAGCTCCAGATGATGTCTAATTTTCCCATAGCATTTTCCCAACACAAATTCCTGAAATCAGGGGCAAATGAAATCTAAATTTTATACTTGGCCAGAGAGACATGAAATTCATTTGATATCATCCATTAAATCCTTTAAAAACATAATAGAAAGTAACTCATCTTAATTCTTTTACTCTGGGTGAAGGTCAGACATAAAGGTTGATTTTCTTTTACAAAGTTATTGATTTCAGAGATTTATATTTCTGTCACTCTCTCAGTGTTGGGATAACTGTGTACATATTTTATCATCTCTTCTCTTGCATTAATATATTGTTGTGAGAAAAAATCTTGCCCTTTTACTGATAATATATCATGACTGCATATAATTTTGAGTGTTTTTTACGTAAGTTTCTCAAATTTTAATTCTCTGTCCTGGACACTTACATATTCTGGGCAGACTCTCTTTTAAATGGTTTGGTCTTATTTATGGGATAGAATGGTTTGGGTTTCTGGTGCAAAGTAAATCACTCACAGATATATCTTGTAAAAATGAAGAATAGACAAAAGCAAGTATCTATTCATGCCTATTCTCTGTGCTATTAATTAATGTAGCCAGTTAATATATGTTAAATACTTATAAAAGTGGTATGTGGTCAGAACCCAAGAACTTCCAGGCTCAAGGAATTGTAATCCCCATCCCCCTACATTTGTACAATAATATTTTTGAACTATTGCAGTGCTTTTCAACTTAAGTATAATCTGGTGATATTCAAAATTCTCCAGGCTTCACCCCAACTAATTAAATAAAAAATTCTGAGGGTGGGACTCAGTCATCAATTTTGTCAATACTTTATTTTGAAATAAAATATGTCAAGCCTATATAATATTCACTTGAATAGTAAATTGATGTCCATATTCCCTTGTGAGGTTTGCTTTATCTCTCTAAATAAATATTAATATACGTATATATTTTTTACTCTTGAAACATTTGAGAATAACTTAGTCTTAAATTATGAAATTTTACCTTTAAATGTTTCCTCATGTAGCTTGAAAAATAGGACATTTTTTCTATATAAGCACAACACAGTGATCACACTTAGGAAATTTACCAATGATACATCATTTTCTGATACATAGTCCATATTCAAAACTGTCCACCTATCTCAAGTAAATCCTTTATAGCCTTTTTTACTTTTTCAAGCCAGGATATAGTCAGATCTCATGTTATATTAATTTGCCTTGCCTCCTTTTTCCTCCTTTAATCTAGAACTGTTCTCCAGCCTGTCAGTGACCTTCATGAAATTTGGTTTACCTTTCAACTTGGATTTATATGGTCATGTTCATGATTAGATTAGATTAAAATGTTTTTGGCAGGAAGACTATTTCCCTATCTGAGAGCATGCTATGTCACTTGCTCTGTTATTGGTGATACTAGCTTTGATCTCTTAATTGAGGATTTCTACAATGAAACATACCATTTTTATTCTGTGATAACTTGATAAGCAGGGTGACATTTTGAGACTGGACCAACATCTTGTTTCCAAACAACCTTTCACTTGATGGTTTTAATGCTCATTGTTAATTCTCACCTCAATCAACTATTACAATGATATTGGGAAAAAATGATGATTTTCAAAATTCTTATTATGCCTTTACCTTTATAAGTTGGTATTCTAAAGAAATTGAAAGAACTCCTATGAGATCTCAGGGCTGGAGATTGAAGCCATAGAGATGCATGATATTTTCTCACCCTGGTAGTTTGCTGCTAAGTCGCTTCAGTCGTGTCTGACTCTGTGCGACCCCATAGACCGCAGCCCACCAGGCTCCCCTGTCCCAGGGATTCTGCAGGCAAGAACACTGGAGTGGTTGCCATTTCCTTCTCCAATGCATGAAAGTGAAAAGTGAAAGTGAAGTCGCTCGGTTGTGTCCGGCTCTTCACAACCACATGGACTGCAGCCTACCAGGCTCCTCCATCCATCGGATTTTCCAGGCAAGAGTACTGGAGTGGGTTGCCATTGCCTTCTCCGACTGGTAGTTTAAGTTTCCCTTTAGCTCACCTCAGTTTGCATCTCTTCTTCAAATCTTACTTTTGGGTGTTTTGGAGAAATCATCCTTTCCTAAGAGAATCTTTTCAGGAAAAGTATTTTTCAAACTTCTTGCATTGAAATTCATAAGCATGTAAATTCCTCTGCTGTTATTTCTTTTTAAATAAAACACTGATCCTATTGATCCTCAGTCCCCTCTGAGGTATACAACTCCTTGGCATGGGATACCAGGCTTTTACCTGCCTCTTTTGTCTCAGTTCCAGTCCCTATTCTGCTGCACCCCAGGCTCCAATCATTTGGAATTATTCTAGTCATAGCTGTCTCTCTGGCTTGACAGATGGCTGTTTTCACCTGAAATGACCTGATCTCATTTTTTTTTGACCAGTGAGCTTCTATGCAGCCTCCCAAATGTAGCTCCTCTATTTATCCCCCCTTTTTAACACCCACTTTACTAAGCAGAGCTGATCACACCTACATTTGTACCCTTTTACAATTGACCCTTCAATAGATGTCTTTCTACTAGGGCATTTACACTGGGTTTCTATATTTTTTCCTATGGTCACTGCCCTTTGGGGTTGTGAGCTCTTTGAGGGAAGAAACCTTCTTAATTATGTTAATCACATTATTTCTCTAGTTTTGAGTCTAGAGCTTTAAACATAGCAGTGCTTCATAAATATTTGGCAAAAGAATAAAAGCTCACAAAGCCAGTTATTAATCTCATAGTATTAAAAACCTAGGAGTAAAACATAGTAAAAAAAAAAAAAGGAGGAGTAAAAACCTAGGTAGTGTTCAGTACATTTTAAATCTCTGAAATAAAGTCTCTTAACCTTTAGTCATGTTTGTGGACATATCACATTATAATATTTTTAAATTATTATTTTTAAAATGGAAATGCTTGTTTTTCAACCCTATCCAAAGCAATATTAACTATGACCATTATGGTTTTTATGTGATAGTTTATTTTTTCTAATGTACATTCAAATATATTCATTAACAATTAAAGATTTATTTTCTGACTGTACCACCTGGCTTGTGGCACCCTAGTTCCCCATCCAGGGATTGTACTTGGGCCACAGCAGTGAAAGTGCCAAGTCCTAATCACCAAACTGCCAGAGAACTCCCACAATTAAAATTTTTAAACAGCCTGTCTCTACAGCAGCTATAATCAGCTTTTCTGTCCTCAATGGTACACATATTATTCCTTTGGAAACCTTCTTTAGTATAAAGCTTAGGCAATTCTTAAAAACACACAGCCACAGCACATTTTGTAGCTATGAAGTAGATTTTTATGACATTTGAGCTTTACAAAACCAACAAAAATTTATAGGCCAAATGAGTCTTCTATTCTTGATACTTAAAGATAGATTCAAGAGATATATTGCCTAACCAACATTTTTACTGGGCCATCACATTTTTATTAGCCTCATCCACTCTTTCTAATATCACAACAGTTGCTCGAGTGGCAGGAAAAATCATCCAGATATTGCCAGATCAGTCAATCAAATCATTCAATCAAGTAAAGCCCATACACTTATACACATATGTGTGTGTTACGTGATGTGCAGAATACTTATGAGCATAAACTCAACACTTTCTTTCAAAGAATGTGGAGTTTAACTGGTTCTATTAATATATTAAATATATTTAATCAGTTGATTACATATTAAGTGTAATATAAAAGAAGAATGGGCTTTCTAGGTGGCTCAGGGTCAAGAATCCGCCTGCCAATGTGGGGTATGCAGGAGACTTGGGTTTGATCCCTGCATCAGGAATATCCCCTAGAATTGGAAATTACAACCCACTCTAATATTCTTGCCTGGAAATTCCTTGGACAGAAGAGCCTGGGAGGCTACAGACCATGGGATCACAAAGAGTTGGACACAACTGAGTAACTGAGCACACACACAAGAAGAATACAAGATTTTATAACAAGACAAGTATTTCACCTAGATAAGTCAAGGAAGCCTTCTTGATTGAGTTGACATTTGATCTGAGAATTACGAGACAGATAAGATTTAGATAGGCAACTCTGAGACAAAGCTCCACAACAGAAAACCACAAAGTGTGTTCAGTGGATTATGAATAGACTCATTTGATTGATTCATTTATCCACTCAATCATTTAATTATGCATTAAAAATTATATATTGAGCACCAGGTATGTGTCAGGTGTTCAGCAGACTCAGATAAAATGATAAAGAAAATAGGCGCAGTATCTGCCATCATGGAGTTACACTATGGTGTGGTGAAGGGAACAGGAAATGAGGCTGGATCTCGAGTACAGGGACTTGTTGTCTTAAAGACTTTTGCCTTTATTACAAAAGCAATGGGAACCAACAGAAGGATTTTAGGCTAGATGGAGACATGACCAAATTTGTGTTTGGAAAATAATTTTGGCTGTAGTAAGGAGAATGATGGATTGGTTGGTGACTCTAGTCTACTAGTCTTTGGAGAATAAAATCAAGAGATGATGTTATTCAAGACCAAGACTACTCTGATGGAGCCAGAGAGAAATAGAAGGAAGAGTATATTTAGGAAGTAAGACCAACACGAGTTGATGATGAATTGGGACCAGAAAGATGAAATGTCAAGGATAGAGCCCAGGTTTCTGGCTGGCAGAACCAAATGGATGCTAGGGCTACCCACTGATACAGAACATCAGAACAGAAAAAAATTCAGGAGAAAATCATGAGCTCAGTTTCCATTTAAAGCGTCTTTGAGATATCTGGGAGATGACTTAGTAACTGTATACATTTATAGGTTTGGAAATTCAAGGAAATGTAACTTTGTGAGTTATCTGGTATATTATTTTGGCTTCTCTGAGAGTCAGATGCTGATTTGGAGTTACAAGGGGAAAAGACTTATCAGGAATGTGGAGAGTTGATAAGGTAAAAGAGTGAAAAAAATAATGGCCATGGAATGCTTTCACATCATGATGTTGATGTGACACCAGGCAGGAGAGAGACAGAATTGGATAGCGAGGACTTTAGGATGACAAACTCCTGGCCAACTCAGGGATGAGCCCCAGATCAAAGATTGATAGTAGAAGAGTCCCTCCGTAGGGCAGAAGGCCTTTGTCACAGGCTGGGTGCTTCTCATGAAAAGCATGGCCTTGCCTCAAATACTGTGCTGAGTTTTGGCAGATCTACAGCTAGAGGCTGTCACTACTAGCCTCCTCACCACTGAACCATAGGCTGTTTCTGGAAGGGAGATCTAAGTGTCACACATTCCTGGTTGTCTATTGCTGGCTGGAGACATCCGTGTGGATAAGGTACCCTATCAAGAAAACTAAATGTGAGACAATATATGGAAAAATATTTATTAAAGAATGACTGTATTTTGGTGAAAGGTGGAAAAGAGTAAAATCATGTTCTGAAGTGTCAAAGTGGCATATAAGAGGTTTGACTGATACATTTATGTATTTTATTCAAATTTTATTTTATTTATGTATTTTATTCAAAGAGTAATTAAGTCTGTTTCTACAGATATAGAAAAGGCAGAGGAACAGATCAAATTGCCAACATCTGCTGGATCATGGAAAAAAGCAACAGAGTTCCAGAAAAACAAAGATTTCTGTTTTATTGACTATGCCAAAGCCTTTGACTGTGTGGATCACAATCAACTGTGGAAAATTCTGAAAGAGAAGGGAATACCAGACCACCTGACCTGCCTCTTGAGAAAGCTGTATACAGGTCAGGAAGCAATAGTTAGAACTGGACATGGAACAACAGACTGGCTCCAAATAGGAAAAGGAATATGTTAAGGCTGTATACTGTCACCCTGCTTATTTAACTTCTATGCAGAGTACATCATGAGAAATGCTGGGCTGGAAGAAGCACACGCTGGAATCAAGATTGCTGGAAGAAATATCAATAACCTCAGATATGCAGACAATATCACCCTTATGGCAGAAAGTGAAGAAGAACGAAAGAGCCTTGTGAAAGAGGAGAGTGAAAGAGTTGGTTTAAAGCTCAACATTCAGAAAACGAAGATCATGGCATCTGGTCCCATCACTTCATGGGAAATAGATGGGGAAACAGTGGCTGACTTTATTTTTCTGGGCTCCAAAATCACTGAGGATGGTGATTGTAGCCATGAAATTAAAAGACGCTTGCTCCTTGGAAGGAAAGTTATGAGCAACCTAGATAGCATATTAAAAAGCAGAGACATTACTTTGCCAACAAAGGTCCATCTATCAAGGGTATGATTTTTCCAGTAGTCATGTATGAATGTGAGAGCTGGACTATAAAGAAAGCTGAGTGCCAAAGAATTGATGCTTTTGAACTGTGGTGTTGGAGAAGACTCTTGAGAGTTGCTTGGACTGTAAGGAGATCCAACCAGTCCATCATAAAGGAGATCAGTCCTGGGTGTTCATTGGAGGGACTGATGTTAAAGCTGAAACTCCAGTACTTTGGCCACCTGATGCAAACAGCTGACTCATTTGAAAAGACCCTGATGCTGGGAAAGATTGAAGGCTGGAGGAGAAGGGGATGAGAGAGGATGAGACGGTTGCATGCCATCACCGACTCAATGGACATGGGTTTGGGTGGACTCCGGGAGTTGGTGATGGACAGGGAGGCCTGGCGTGCTGTGGCTCATAAGGTCGCAAAGAGTCAGACACGACTGAGTGACTGAACTGAACCACAGATATGTTCGGTAAATAATAAAATAAAATTTTAAACGTAACGAAGAAAACATGACAAAGAGGAGAATAAAAGTAGGTAGAAGATGGTGTAGCAAGAACAAGTTCTTTCAAAAATCACCTCATAGTTATATACACTGAATAGAAATGAAAACTGGGCTCTGAACCTTCTAGCTGCCAATGAATGAGGAGAATATAATTGCCTATGATTCACAGTGTCTTGAGACAAAAACAAATAAACTGTTTAAGAGAAAGTCATTTTCTTTCTGATACTAAGATGAGGAAGGATGTATGGGTCTTCAGAAAGAGTAACATCACATAAGGAAATGGGCAACATCTTCACAAGGATTTTTATAAGAAACAATAAGAAGTTCCATAACTCTGACTCAGATTTCTCTCCAGGATGACTAACACAGTTCTAGGTGGGGGCCTAATGACTAAATCAGAGAGAGATTTAACAGAATTTAGAGAGGAAAAAAATAGACTGAATGTTCTACAGAAAATTCAAAATGGATTAGGATTGAAATCATCTCATAAACTTCTGAGGTTCCTTGTCAGAAGAATAAGCCATCCTACTTCCTAGAGAATTGCCTTGAGGGACTATCAGTGAAGCAAACCAATAATCAAGAGGTAGATTTTATTTTAATTTTTTTTAAGTTACAAAGACAAGAGCTTTTGCATTAAACATTCCCTGCAGTTGACCACGGTTGGAGAAATATCAGCATTTAAAAAATTAAAATAATGAACTGAACCAGTCCAATTTAGTCCCTCAGTCCTGTCTGACTCTTTGTAACCCCAGGGACTGTAGCACTCCAGGCCTCCCTGTCTATCACCAACTCCCAGAGTTTACCCAAACTCATGTCCTTTGAGTCAGTGATGCCAGCCAACCATCTCATCCTCTGTCATCCCCTTCTCTTCTGGCCTTCAATCTTTCCCACCATCAGGATCTTTTCAAATGAGTCAGCTCTTCACATCAGGTGGCCAAAGTATTGGAGTTTCAGCTTCAGCATCAGTCCTTCCAGTAAATATTCAGGACTGATTGCGTTTGTGATGGACTGCTTCTATCTCCTTGCAGTCCAAGGGACTCTCAAGAGTCTTCAACACTACAGCTCAAAAACATCAATTCTTTGGTGCTCAGCTTTCTTTGTAGTCCAGCCCTCACATCCATACATGACTACTGGAAAACCCATAGCTTTGACTATATGGAACTTTGATGGCAAAGTAATGTCTCTTCTTTTTAATATGCTGTCTAGATTGGTCATAGCTTTTCTTCCAAGGTGCAAGTTTTTTTAATTTCATGGTTGCAGTCACCAACTGCAGTGATTTTGGAGTCCCTAAAAATAAAGTCTGTCACTGTTTCCACTCTTTCCCTATTTATTTGCTATGAAGTGGTGGGACCAGATGCCTTGATCTTCATCTTCTGAATGTTTAGATTTAAGCCAATTTTTTCACTCTCCTCTTTCACTTTTATCAAGAGGCTTTTTAGTTCTTTGCTTTCTGCCATAAGGGTGGTGTCATCTGCATATCTGAGGTTATCAATATTTCTCCTGGCAATCTTGATACCAACTTGTGCTTCATCCAGCCCGGCGTTTCTCATAATATATTCTGCATATAAGTTAAATAAGCAGGGTGACAATATACAGCCTTTCCCAATTTGGAATCAGTCTGTTGTTCCATGTACAGTTTTAACTGTTGCTTCCTGACCTGCATATAGGTCTGCATATAGGCCTCTCAAGAGGCAGGTCATGTGGTCTGGTACTCCCATCTCTTTCAGAATTTTCCACAGTTTGTTGTGATCCACACAGTCAAAGGGTTTGGCAGAGTCAATAAAGCAGAAATAGATGTTTTTCTGGAACTCTCTTGCTTTTTCCATAATCCAGCGTATATTGGCAATTTAATTTCTGGTTCCTTTGCCTTTTCTAAAACCAGCTTGAACATCTGAAAGTTCACAGTTCATGTATTGCCAAAGCCTGGCTTGGAGAATTTTGTGCTTTACTTTACTAGCGCGAGATGAGTGCATTTATGCAGTACTTTGAGCATTCTTTGGCATTGCCTTTGTTTTGGATTCAATGAAAACTGACCTTTTCCAGTCCTGTGGCCACTGCTGAGTTTTCCACATTTCCTGGCATATTGAGTGCAGCACTTTCACAGCATCATCTTTCAGGATTTGAAATAGCTCAACTGGAATTTCATCACCTCCACTAGCTTTGTTTGCAGTGATGCTTTCTAAGGCCCACTTGACTTTGCATTCCAGGATGTCTGGCTCTAGGTGAGTGATCACACCATTGTGATTATCTGCATCGTGAAGATCTTTTTTGTACAGTTCTTCTGTGAATTCTTGCCACTTCTTCTTCTTCTGCTTCTGTTAGGTCCATACCATTTCTGTCCTTTATCGAGCCCATATTTGCATGAAATTTTCCCTTGGTATCTCTAATTTTCTTGAAGAGATCTCTAGTCTTTCCCATTAAGTTGTTTTCCTCTATTTCTTTGCACTGATCACTGAGGGAGGCTTTCTTTACTCTCCTTGCTTTTCTTTGGAATCCTGCATTCTTTCCTTTCCTCCTTTGCCTTTTGCTTCTCTTCTTTTCACAGCTATTTGTAAGGCCTCCTCAGAAACCATTTTGCCTTTTTGCATTTCTTTTTCTTGGAGATGTTCTTCATCCTTGCCTCCTGTACAATGTCACAGACCTGTCGATAGTTCTTCAGGCACTCTGTCTATCTGATCTAATCTGTTGAGTCTATTTATCACTTCCACTGTATAGTCATAAAGGATTTGATTTAGGTCATACCTGAATGGTGTAGTGGTTTTCCCAACTTTCTTCAAGTTAAGTGTGAATTTGGCAATAAGGACTTCATGATCTGAGCCACAGTACATTCCTGGTCTCGTTTTTGCTGACTATATAGAGCTTCTCCATCTTTGGCCACAAGGAATATAATCAATCTGATTTCGGTGTTGACCATCTGGTGATGTCCATGTGTAGAGTCTTCTCTTGTGTTGTTGCAAGAGGGTGTTTGCTATGACCAGTGTGTTCTCTTGGCAAAACTCTATTAGCATTTGCCCTGCTTCATTCTGTACTTCAAGGCTAAATTTGCCTGTTACTCCAGGTATTTCTTGACTTCCTACTTTTGCATTCCAGTCTCCTATAATGAAAAGGATATTTTGGGGGTGTGTTAGTTTTAGAAGGTCTTGTAGGTCTTCACAGAACCGTTCAACTTCAGCTTCTTCAGCATTACTTGTTGGAGCATAGACTTGGATTACCGTGATATTGAATGGTTTGCCTTGGAAAGAAACAGAGATCATTCTGTCATTTTTGAGATTGCTGTACTCAGCAATGTACTGTATTTCAGACTCTTTTGTGGACTATGATGGCTACTCCATTTCTTCTAAGGGATTCTTGCCCACAGTAGTAGATATAATGGTCATCTGAGTTAAATTCACCCATTCCAGTCCATTTTAGTTCACTGATTCCTAAAATGTCAGTGTTCACTCTTGCCATCTCCTGTTTGACCACTTCCGATTTGCCTTGATTCATGGACTTAACATTCCAGGATCCTATGCATTGTTGCTCTTTATAGCATCGGACTTTACTTCCATCACTAGTCACATCCACAACTAGGTGTTGTTTTTGCTTTGGCTCCATCTCTTCATTCTTTCTGGAGTTATTCCTCCACTGATCTCCTGTAGCATACTGGGCACCTACTGACGTGAGGAGTTCATCTTTCAGTGCCCTATCTTTTTGCCTTTTCATACTGTTCATGGGGTTCTCAAGGCAAAATACTGAAGTGGTTTGCCATTCCCTTCTCCAGTGGAGCACATTTTGTCAGAACTCTCCACCATGACCCGTCCATCTTGGGTGGCCCTACACGGCATGGCTCATAGTTTCACTGAGTTCGGCAAGACTGTGGTCCATGTGATCAGATTGGTTAGTTTTCTGTGATTGTGGTTTTCAGTCTGTTTGCCTCTGATGGAGAAGGATAAAAGGCTTATGGAAGCTTCCTGATGGGAGAGACTGGCTGAGGGGGAAATTGGGTCTGATGGCTGGGCCATGCTCAGTAAATCTTTAATCCAATTTTATGTTGATGGGTGGGGCTGTCTTGCCTCCCTGCTATTTAAGTGGGGCCAAACTATGGTGGGGAGAGGAGCAAGATAATCACGATGGTGTGATCACTCACCTAGAGCCAGACATCCTGGAATGTGAAGTCAAGTGGGCCTTATAAAGCATCACTATGAACAAAGCTAGTGGAGGTGATGGAATTCCAGTTGAGCTGTTTCAAATCCTGGAAGATGATGCTGTGAAAGTGCTGCACTCAATATGCCAGGAAATGTGGAAAACTCAGCAGTGGCCACAGAACTGGAAAAGTTCAGTTTCCATTCCAATCTCACAGAAAGGCAATGCCAAAGAATGCTCAGACTACTGCACAATTGCACTCATCTCACACTGAAGTGACTTAGCAGCAGCAGCAGCACACACTAGTAAAGTAATGCTCAAAATTCTCCAAGCCAGGCTTCAGCAGTACATGAACCGTGAACTTCCAGATGTTCAAGCTGGTTTTAGAAAAGGCAGAGGAACCAGAGATCAAATTGCCAACATCCACTGGATCATGGAAAAAGCAAGAGAGTTCCAGAAAAACATCTATTTCTGCTTTATTGACTATGCCAAAGCCTTTGACTGTGTGGATCACTATAAACTGTGGAAAATTCTGAAAGAGATGGGAATACCAGACCACCTGACCTGCCTCTTGAGTAACCTATATGCAGGTCAGGAAGCAATAGTTAGAACTGGACATGGAACAACAGACTGGCTCCAAATAGGAAAAGGAATATGTTAAGGCTGTATACTGTCACCCTGCTTATTTAACTTCTATGCAGAGTACATCATGAGAAATGCTGGGCTGGAAGAAGCACAAGCTGGAATCAAGATTGCCAGGAGAAATATCAGTAACCTCAGATATGCAGACGACACCACCCTTATGGCAGAAAGTGAAGAGGAACTAAAACACCTCTTGATGCAAGTGAAAGAGGAGAGTGAAAAAGTTGGCTTAAAGCTCAACATTCAGAAAACGAAGATCATGGCATCCGGTCCCATTGCTTCATGGGAAATAGTGTCAGACTATGTTTTTGGGCTCCAAAATCACTGCAGATGGTGACTGAAGCCATGAAATTAAAAGACGCTTGCTCCTTGGAAGCAAAGTTATGACCAACCTAGACAGTATATTAAAAAGCAGAGACATTGCCAACAAAGGTCCATCTAGTCAAAGCTATGGTTTTTTCAGTAGTCATACATGGATGTGAGAGTTGGATTATTAAAACAGCTGAGTGCTGAAGAATTGATGCTTTTGAACTGTGGTGTTGGAGAAGACTCTTGAGAGTCCCTTGGACTGCAAGGAGATGAAGTAAATATTTCAGCACGGAATGATCTGAATATTTACCTCTTTTCTAAAAGAAAATATTTAAAAAGAAAACTGCTACTCTCAATGAAGTGTTCACAGGACATCTAACCGATGGTATTTTTAGCTCCACCTCATGAAATCCTCAGAAGATATAATCTATATTTAAGATTTTCTACTGATTAAGTTTTTTCTGTGGTGGTTTTAAATTATGTCAACAAATTCTATGATTCTACCTTCAAGAGGTGGAGCTTAATTCCTCTTCTTATTCAGTGTCTCCCTTCTAATGAATACAGTGCAGTGCAAGTGATGATTTGTTTGAGGGAATATCCTTCTTAAATATATTCAGTAAATATGTTTGTGTTCCCTTTACATTTTAGTAAATGGGTACATGCTTCCTAGCAGTATATTTTAAAATATTCAAACTTTTTAAATCAAAGAATAACAACTAATTTTAATCTCCTTATATTTTGATATGTTGAATACATTCTTAAATGAACTCAATATAATTTCTGTGAATGTCATTTTATGACCCAGAATGGCATAGTGGGTCAAACTCTACAGCTTTGGGTGTGTAACCTTGGGAAACTTATTCAACAGGACTGTGCCTCTGTTTTCTTCTCTAAAATAATTGGTGAAAATAATAAAATATAACTTATATGGTTGGTATGAATAGTATATAAATTTATATAAAGAATTTAAAACAGTGTCTGACATATTGTAACTCCTCCATAAATATTAGAGGAAAAATGATTGATTCAGATTTTGTTTTCATTAAATATATTTTAAAAGAATATTTCTTGAAACAAGTTTTTGGTACATTTGATCAGTCAATTTTGCCATTCATAAATCAGTTATTCAGTGAATTGATTTTGATAGTTTAATTTTCTATTAATTCATATGCTTTCTGTTGATGATGATTCTCTATCATTGTTTATGACTGTGCTTTAAAATTTTATTTCTCCAAAAACTACGCCAGAGACGCCATACATGACTAAATATACAATTACTATTTTAAAAGCAGAAATTAGTATAAAAGGTCCTTAAGACTTCAAAAACTGATATTCAGAGCACATATGATTAGAAATCTGATTCACTGACCAACTGGAGAAGATTTCTCTATTTTTCATCCCTAACTGAAAAATGAAATACTATGAACATTTTGTTATATTATTTTCATGCTTGTTTATAAAGTTACAGAAATATATGTGGAATGTATGAGTTATAAGTAAAGGAAAGGAGCTTGTTGAAGGAAAAATACACACCCTGAATCTTCCAAATGACAGTTAATCCAGAGTCACAAGAAAATACCTTTGCCTTTATGGTACTTCTACAATATTTTCTAATGGCAATTTATGGAAAATTTTTTATCAGCTCATTCTCTAAACTAAAGGGATGAGAATACAAATCTCTGCCATTGGTTTTGTTGCTAGCCCAGTGTAGACTGAACATAATTAATAGTTAATAGCCGAACAACTCAGGCAGCCTGTTTTGGATCCAAAAATATGCTTAAAGATGGAAAAGCCATATTAACTGCAGTAAGCTGTAATATCCAGCTGGTTCTGCTGATCCCAAATCGTAGGATTTCTGCTTTGCAAGGGGCTCTGTAAATCATCTAGCCTGAACCTACTATTGAGGCTATTTAACGGAAGTTTTTAGAGACTTCAAAGGCTTCATAAGACCGTATATTTGCTAGGACTACTTATTACCGCTAAATCCTCCAAGGCTTTTGAATGTACCCATGTACTGAAGAAATTATTCAGCTAGTTGAAGGTCACTTATTAAAATGTGGCTCTGGGCTACTTGGAGAGAAAGACAAGCGTAAAAGGCAAGGAGAGGCTAGAGGGAACTCTCATGTCAGGTAGCTGCCGCTGCTGCCCAGGCTATGACTTGGGTGAACAAGGATAATTTTAGACACAATACACAGGCTTCTGGTCTACCAGGAGAGGAGGTATACTTGATTGTCACACATGCTACTACTACAGTGTCTTCTAAGTTATGTAACCATTGTGTGATTTCCTTTAGCCTTTCCTCCCGAAAGAAAACACTGGGTTTGAGAAATTTCATATAAAGAAATTTATGATCTGAATATCCTAGATATTCATTGTTATGTGTAATGCTTGGAAAACTGAGATGCCAAGTGTCTAGCCTTGCACTGGTGTAAGCATGTTAAGAACATCTTAAATGGGGATTCCAATCTTTTTACACATCCCTTCTGTCCTCCAACCTCTCATGCTCCCTGAATTTATTGTCCATCCTATCTTTCCCACGTGGAGCCCACCAGACATTTCACCACCTCCTCACTACTGTGAGCCTCCTGTGAAAGGTAGTTTGTCTTTTACTATTTCCCTTGAGAGTTTACCAAGTAGATTGAGACGTGTTTCTCTCAGAGAGCAGGAAGCAGGAGAAGTTAAATGGGATATACCCCAGTGTATTTTCACTGGGGACTGGGGTGGGGCATGAGATGGTGAAGGAAAAGTACAAATTTTAAACATAAATTCCTGTCCCATTGGAGGTTGTATAAACTGTCAAACCATGTATGCAATCTTTCTGATTAGCTCTGCTGCTTCTACTCTTTGGTAACTGACATTTGAACCGATCAAATCAACCACAAAGGTAGTTCAACCATTTGCAACTTGTCAATGCCCTGATTGGTTAGGCACAGAGTTGATGCCTTATGATGGTTGGTTATCAGAACTAAGTTCCTTAATTTGATTTGTGGTTTGTGCCTAACAATAGAACGATAAGGTTATACTCATATTAGAAATATTATGGGCACCCTTGCATCAGGATATGGATTAAAATAAAGGCAGACAGTTTTGTAGCTTGTCTTGCATATGGCTCTCTCTTTAGGGCTGTTTATTAAAAGATTAAAGCTACATTTTGGGGAGCCTGTCAGATTTAGACAGACAGTTCTGTATGTTGCCTGCCTCTTTTTTTCTTTCTCTCTTTTGGCATGCATGACTAAGTAGCTCCTACATTACATGGAAACTGGGTATGTATTACATTTGCAATGAACTTTTCAGTTAAGACCAACCTAGACAGCATATTAAAAAGCAGAAACATTACTTTACCAACAAAGGTCTGTCTAGTCAAGGCTATGGTTTTTCCAGTAGTCATGTATGGATATGAGAGTTGGACTATAAAGAAAACTGAGCCCTGAAGAATTGATGCTTTTGACCTGTGGTGTTGGAGAAGACTTTTGAGAGTCCTTGGACTGCAAGGAGATCCAACCAGTCCATCCTAAAGGAAATCGGTCCTGAATATTCATTGGAAGGACTGATGTTGAAGTTGAAACTCCAATACTTTGGCCACCTGATGTAAAGAGCTGACTCATTGGAAAAGACCCTGATGCTGGGAAAGATTGAAGGTGGGAGGAGAAAGGGACGACAGAGGATGAGATGGTTGGATGGCACCAGCAACTCAATGGGCCTGAGTATGAGTAAACTCTGGGAGTTGGTGATAGAAAGGGAGGCCTGGCATCCTGCAGTCCATGGGGTCACAAAGAGTCGGACATGACTGAGCTACTGAACTGAACTGAGCTGAACTTTCAGATTTTCAGGAAAGGAATCCTGTATATAGTATTGGTTACTGGGAAGACAATCTTTATCTAGAAAAAAAAATGGAATTAAATTAGTATGGTCAATAGCAATTTATTATTTTCCTGTTCATAATCTTTTAAAATAAATTTGGATTTCCCTCTCAAGGCCTCAAGTGTATCTAAAATTCTCAAAGATGATGATAAAAACGTAAAAAGGGAGTTCCAGCAGACAATCTGGAAATGTCTACGGGGGGAAGGGAAAAGGAAATGGCAACCCACTCCAGTGTTCTTGCCTGGAGAATCCTGTGGACAGAGGAGCCTGGTGGGCTGCTGTCTATGGGGTCACACAGAGTCAGACATGACTAAAGCGACTTAGCAGCAGCAGCAGCAACACAGGGGGGAAATTTGAGGGCATCTATTTTGTGAGACTGCCTATAAGAGCAGTCGAGAAGCTGATAGATGAATTGTGGTTCTGATTGGGCTGACAGAGATTTGGAGACAACTTGCTTCTGTTTTCGTATATTTGATAGGTTACTATCACATTTTGTGGGTATCAGTTTACATAGAATGTCACTCTTGAGTGCCTAAGAAAATCAACCTTTTAAGTTAGTGTGGTTCTCTGTGGAGGTATTCTAAGGTCCTCTGTATAGCAGCAATGTTCAAGGACCACCCTCTAATACCACTCAAGAAGACACAATTATATATATGTTATAAGGCAGGACCTGCATATGAGATGAAGTTCCAGGTTTATGAAAGAATAAAGGAAGCTGACTGAACTGTAAATAGTGTCTTTTACCAAGATGTACCCATGACTACATCTGGTCCCCATAAGCAACTTTTGGCTTTTATGGTTCTTTCAGATTAGTTTTTTTGTGGAGGAGGTGTAATCTTGAAGTAGAGTTACTTGCATAATTATCTACTATGTCTACAGCTTTTCTTTATAGCACCACTGACTTCAGAATTTGGTATACTTTGCTTACTCTCTACCATACTCAGTTTTATACATTCAATTCAATGTAACAGATGTTTATAGAACACAGCAATAAATGCTAGAAAACCAGAGTAAAACAAAATGCAGTACAGGAATTGATTGTTTGATGTCTTATAGATGCACAGGCGATAGTGTAACTGTGCTTTTAACTGTGTTCATTCAAAGTAGTTACTGTATATTATTGATTTTCAGAGTTTTGCTTTATGCTTGTTTCCTAGAACCAGTTTGACTGTGTTGCTAAGGAGTCCAAGAGGAATCCAATATTGGATTTGCAAGAACAGTTACCTTTGTGACTTATGGTTCTTTTACAAGCATATATGAGCTTTCTTTTTATTTACTCCTGATGCTCTTCTTTGGCTAGCTGGCTTGTTTCATAACTTAACCTGACCCCAGGACCCAAAGAATCTCAGTCTTTCTTGCACTGGTTTTCAAAATCTACTCCCATAAAAGCCCTTCGCTGATCACACTGCCTGCCAGGGACTCTGCCTCTCAGAAAGATCACAGGGCACCATCCTGACCCAGGTCTTGGGCTTCTGATATGCCAAGCCCTGTCCTGTCTGGGCTTGACACATGATACTCTCTTCTGCAATCACAAGTGTGGCTTGGAAATTGGTGTTTTTGCATACTTGAATGTGTGAATGTGGTAACTTGCAGTCACTAGCACATATGCATAGAGCAGTTTTAGAGGACTGAATCTGTTTTTCATTTCCCAGAAGTCACTATCATGTAGATTTTCTGAGAAACGTTTGTATGTAACAGGATAATGTACTGGTTTTTGTCTTTTTTGTTTCCTGTTCTTATGCCATGCTGTGATGTTGCCCTTCTTGAGAGACAATGATGCCAGATAGTGGGATGGACAGGCTGAACACAAGAATCAGAAGGAAGTGGTTTCCCTAGCAACAATAACCATGCAAGGGGAGCCACAATACTTATCTACCACTCATGTCTCTTCCTCTGGTTTAAACAACACAGAGGATCTGAATGCTAAGGATCTGATTCTGAATCACTTCTAGTGGATGGAATGACGGCAAATCAACACACTCTAAAAAGAATTTGGAAGTTTGATGAGTGCCATATACTTTTCTATGTTAATAGACACCTTGTAAAGTACCTCCTTCCTATTAGTGTGTTGTTGCTTTTGTACTTTTTCATAACATAAAGCTGAGATACAGTTTTCAAAGAAAAGGCAAGCAAAGAATTTGCAAAAATATCAGATTTTTTAAAAATTATAAGAAAACTCTCATTATATCTCTTACATTTCAAAATTATCCTCCTTACAGTGGCCAAAAACAATCTGTAGATGAAATGATATAATGGTAATAAAGGCAAGGAAGTTACTCTAAGTTAATAACGTCATTCTAGTTCTTCATAGTGCTTTTTAAGAAGTCTTTGCTCTTCTCTGAATTTTGCACTTATTTTACTGATGGCTTGATGTGAGTGTATTATCATTCTGATGTGATTATTAGTCATTGCTGATTAAATATTTATTAAGTGGGAAGAATGGTGTGTTAAATAATGCTCTCTGTATTTGCTGATCAGCACTTCACACAAACACACACATACACACATATATCTCATCCCACACAACCAGGTATAGTTTTGGTATCTGACAATACACACACAGCCTAAAGTCAAAAAACTGTCATTGTATCTGAAGACAACTAACTATTGATGAAAGAAATGACCACTTTTTAAAATACTACCTCTCAAACACTGACCCAACTTCGAAAAATCAGTCACTACCCATTATTTTCTTAACTTTTCTGACTTAAAACTGATGACACCTAAAGTAATGAATAGTTATATTTTCCTGAACAAAAATTCATTGAGCTAAACTGGACAAGGCTATCTAATAGAAATATAATCTGAGTTACAAACACAAGCTATATATGAAATTTTAAACTTTCTAATAGCTGCTTTTATTAAAAAAGGAAGAACAGATGAAATTAATGTTAATAGTATCTTAAGCAAATATCTAAAATATTATCATTTCCATATGTAACGAACATAAGAATAACTAGTGAGGTTTTACACTGGATTTTTCATACTCAGTCTTCAACATCTGACTTGTATTTTACATTTATGTACATCTCAGTTTGGCCCAGCCATATGGGACATGTGGGACAGCACAGGTCTAGATCATCAGATATCATAAAAGGCATTTGAGTTTCTTTCAGTTTCTTAAAAGTTAAAATGCTGACCCTATAGGTACGATTTAAGTAAAATAAGTGAAAAAAAAAAAAGTATTTCTTGAGCTATCTGGAAAAGATAATAAATTGGCCATGTTCTCAAGATTCAATAGTAGGTGCTCCTGAAAAAATTTTTAAATAATCAATAATCATAAGAACTTTTCCAAGGTTCTTCCCAGAGATCTTAATTAAGTTGATGATAATATAATTTCAGAGACTAGAACGCAGTGGCAAATTTAGGTAATTCTGTTAATCTCATAAGATATTCTTGGAAAACAATTCTTTGCAGATTTAGTATACCAGGTTGTAGAGTTAGAAGAGCAGAATTGAGAATATCTTGCAGAAACCAGTTTTTTGCTGAATTTCTTTATAACCAAAATCTGGGGGATGTAAATATACACTATGGACTGAGTGACTAAACTGAGGAAACAATTAAGATTTTTAATAGGAGGTTTCATTCCAGTCTCCTCAATTACAGAGAGATATTTGCCTTTTCTGAATGATATTACAGAGAAGAAACAGAGAAAGAAAGGGTATGAATGGTTTAGCTCTGCCAACTGGCTGAGTCAAGAAAATGCCTTTTTCTTCCTGCTTGCTGTAATATTTAGAGATCACTTTTAGAAAGACTGGCTAGCAGGAATCACAAGCAAAGTTTTAAGAATTTCCAAGGATTTCATAAGTACAAAGATATTTGGAATAAATAAGGCACTATTATGTGAGCTCACAAACTCACTTATAAGCTTTTTATTTTCAAAAAAGTTTGAGATAAGTGTTTCATTTGGCGATTCCCCTACTTACCATTTATTAATTCTATTAATGGTCAAACACGATTTCTGAGAACCTCTTCTCATTAGACAAGTTGAACAAGTCCAAATTGTCTATGATTAATAATAACCAATTTGTGAATTCAAGTGAAAAGTTATCTATTATAAAATGGATCAGACTAATAGAAGAACTAGATTTCTACATGCTCAGGGATGCAAGTGTCTTGTGAGATACAAAAACAAACAGCAATAATTGGTGGTATGTTACCATTATACCCTCATTTGCTTCATTTACTGAACCAATCAGTATTTTTTAGAACTCCTACTATAAACAAATTGCTTTTCTTAGAGGAAGTAGGAACTCAAAAACAAATCAAATGTGACTTCTACATTTAAGGATTTATAATGTAGTGGGTGGAAAAAAGATCATAAACAACTATAGAGGAGACCAAAGATCAATAACCTCAGATATGCAGATGACACCACCCTTATGGCAGAAAGTAAAGAGGAACTAAGGAGCCTCTTGATGAAAGTGAAAGAGGAGAGTGAAAAAGTTGGCTTAAAGCTCAACATTCAGAAAACGAAGATCATGGCATCTGGTCCCATCACTTCATGGCAAATAGATGGGGAAACAATGAAAATGGTGAAAAACCTTATTTTGGGGGGGGGGCGGCTTCAAAATCACTGCAGATGGTGACTGCAGTCCTGAAATTAAAAGATGCTTGCTCCTTGGAAGAAAAGCTATGACCAACCTAGACAGCATATTAAAAAGCAGAGACATGACTTTGCCAACAAAGGTCCATCTAGTCAAAGCTATGGTTTTTCCAGTGGTCATGTATGGATGTGAGAGTTGGACTATAAAGAAAGCTGAGCACCAAAGAATTGATGCTTTTGAACTGTGGTGTTGGAGAAGACTCTTGAGAGTCCCTTGGACTGCAAGGAGATCCAACCAGTCCATCCTAAAGGAGATCAGTCCTGAGTGTTCATTGGAAGGACTGATGCTGAAGCTGAGACTCCAATACTTTGGCCACCTGATGCAAAGAACTGACTCATTTGAAAAGACCCTGATTCTGGTAAAGATTGAAGGTGGGAGGAGAAGGGGATGACAGAGGATGAGATGGTTGGATGGCATCACTGACTCAATGGATGTGAGTTTGAACAAACTCCGGATGTTGGCGATGGACAGGGAGGCCTGGCATGCCACAGTCAATGGGGTAGCAAAGAGTCAGATACAACTGAGCGACTGAACTGAACTGAAGACTGGAAATCAGCTTCAAGGGTAAGAGCTGGTGTTGTCAGGAAAGGAGGCAGAGCCACTTGCCAGCAGTAGATTTAAGTAGACTTGAGCTAGGCCTTGATGAAGGGAATGAACTGAATTTTAAGAAAAAGAAGGTGTTTCGGTAGAGAAAATGCTAACAAAGGCAAGACGCTTGCAGGAACACAGGAAAAATATCTGATCTGGAACTGGTGATATATGTCTATACATTTTTCAAAGATCTTGTTCTGCATGGAAAAAGTTCTACCACATTAAGTTTTAGCCAGAAAAAAGGAAAATAATTTATTTGCAGCAAATGGAAAAGAAGCTTAGTTTAAATAATATGAATTATAATTTGATATTATCAGCAAAAAAAGTTTTCCAGTAAACTTTGGCTTTATATTATTATAGCTGATATTATGCTGATATTATGCTTTTATGCTATCTATATCAGAGTTACAGACAATTTTCTTAGGAATTTCTTATAATACTTATAATTTTCCTAGTGATTTCTTATATTATTTATATGTTCACACCAAGTGTCTAAGATTCCTTGATGATTTGTATTATAGCCAATACATG
>SJYQ01001602.1:120025-130424 GCA_006410935.1 Redunca redunca | reverse complement strand
TCTCGATGTGTGAATCTATCTCAGTTTGTGTCATTGTGTACCTCTCAGTGTGCGTGTCACTCTCACATTGTGTGTGTGTGTCTCAGTGTGTTTCTCAGTGTGTGTTGTGTCTCTGTGTGTGTGTCTCTCAGTGTATGTGTGTTTGTCTTTCTCAGTGTGTGGGTCTCTCTCTCAGAGTTCATCATTCTCTCAGTGATTCCATCCCACTCAGTGTGTGTTTGTGTCTCTCTCTGTATGTGCACGTTCCACTGTGTGTGTGTCTCTTTCTGTCAGTGTTTGTCTCCCTCTCTCAGTGTGTGTGTCTCTCTTTCTGTGTGATACATTGCTATGATGTCAAAAAGAGTGGGTATGATGTCATATAGTGCATATGATATCATACACATATTAGTCTGATTCCATACATACAGTCAGTTTGATGTCTTCAATACTCTGGCTGTGATGTCACATGTATAGTGGATGTGATGTTGTTTACGGTAGATCTGATGTGATAGATAGTGGATGTGATGTCATAAATACTGTGGTTTGAAGTCATAAAGAGTGAATGTCATGTCATATATAATACATATGACGCCATACATAAACCAAGTGTGATGTCATACATAGAGTGGTTGTGATGTCGTCAACAGTAGGTGTGATGACACAGATACAATGGCTATGATGTCCCATGCACACTGGATGTTATGTCATATACAATGATTTGATGCCATATACATTGGGTGTGACATAAATACAGTGAATGTGATGCCATAAACACTGTGGTATATCATTAAGAGTGGATGTATTGTCACATATACTGCATATGATATCATACATATAGTGGGTGTAATGTCATATATAGAGAGAGATTGTGATGACACAGAAACTGTGGATACTGTGGATATATGTCAGATATAGTGTTGTGATGTCAGATAAAGCAGTCGTGTTGTCAAAAACACATTGTGTGTGATGTCATTTATATGGGATATGATGTCATAAAAATAGCGGGCATAATGCCATAGATACGGTGGCTGTGATCTCACATGTATAGTGGATGTGATATCATATACAGTGGATGTGCTGTCACATATAGTGGGTGTGAAGTCATGAATACAATGGATGTGATGTCATAAAGAATGAATGTGATGTTATATAAATTGTACATGATGCCACACATACAGTGTCTGCAATGTCATACATACAGTGAATTTGATATCATCGATACAGTGGATGTGATGACACAGATACAGTGAATGTGATGTCAGATATAGTGTGTTTGATGTCAGATATAGTGGTTGTGTTGTCATAAACACAGTGTGTGTCATATCAGATATAGTGGATATGATGCCATAAACAGTGGGTGTGATGTCCTAGATACACTGGCTGTAATGTCACATGCATAGTGAATGGTTTCATATATAGTAGTGATGCACGGATGTCATGAATACAGTGGATGTGATGTCATATGCTCAGTTGTGTTATGTCGTAATGAGTGGATGTGATATCATATACAGTGAACATGATATCATACATATAGTGGGTGCAATGTCATACATACAGGGAGTATGATATCTTGGTAGAAACGGGTTTGATGACACAGATACAGTGGATGTGATGTCAGATATAGTGGGTGTGATCTCAGATATAGTGGTTGTGTTGCCATGAAGTGTATGTGATGTCATATATAGTGGGCATGATATTATTGCAACAGTGGGTATGATGCCTTAGATACAGTGGCTGTGATGTCACATGTATCATAGATGCAATGTCATATATAGTGGGTGTGATGTCACATGTATAGTGCATGCAATGTCATATATAGTGGTGCAATGTCATGAATACAGTGCATGTGATGTCATAAATACAGTGGTGTGATGTCATAAAGAGTACATGTGATGTCATCTATACTGCATATGATGTCATACACATGTGAGGCCCAGATATTCAGTGACTTGTTTAGGCCACCCAGGTTTCAGGAGACTTTATGTTCTTATAAACCAAAGCCCACACTTTTCTAATGCAGAGGCTGCCTGGTTGACTGCATTTTCAAATGCAGAGAGGTCTGGTGGAGCTCCTGGCTTGGAAACAGTCAACTTCTGTATGTTTAAGAGACTCCAGGCTTCCTGAGGCCAGGATATGAGTGCAGGGTGGTGCCTGTTACTAGGTTCCTCTTTCCAGCATTCCGTCCCTGACATTTGGGTCAGTTGCTGATGGAAGCCAGTTTGTTGCTGGGAGGGTCAATGGGTGTGCCTGTTGCTTTTGGAGGCTCCAAGCTCTGCCACCTCAAGCCTTTCCTAAGCAGGTCCCCTGGTGGCAACTCTGACTGACCCCTCAAATGCTCTCCTGATCTAGCCATTGTCCCTTCACAGAGAGCCCAAGACCTTTGTCCCTCATCTGCCTGAGCTTTCCAGGGGCACTGGGAAGACCACAGTGGCCTTAGCAGAGAGGGCCTGGCACCCCCAGGGACTGTGCAGCCCTGAAACTCTGTCCAGGGCTCCAAGGTGGCTACTGAAGTGTGCTCCAAAACAAACAGGCAGCACCCCCAGAGTTTGAGAAAGTGTGCAGGTGACCCAACCCCAGAATTACGACAGGCATCTTGGGCAGGGGCTGGATCTCTTTCTCAACAGGCAGTGGGGGCTGAAAGTGAACGTCACAGGTCCTGGCAGGATGCTAGTAAGAATGGGCTTGGGGCTTCTGCGTAGGGGGTCGGGGGTGCTGTGGGTGTAGGGCACCAGCCTGTGGGTGGCAGGGGGAGGGGAGGGCATATCCAGCCCCAGGAAGTTAGATAATAGTGGGAGGGGGAGGGGTTCCCAACTAGGCTGGTGGGTGTGCGAGGGGTCTCCAGTTTTCTGGGGTCAACATAGGATCGGGGCACTCAACATTCAGTGCTGGGAAAGTAAACCTGGGATGGCTTCTTGCGGGGGTATCCAGGAGGAGAGGGCTCTCAGCTGCCAGGTTGCAGGTGATGGTGACAGGGGCTCTGGTGCTATGCTGGGGTCAGGTGTGTCACCCTAGGCGAAAGGGGCCTCCTCGTTGTAGAGGTAAGGGATGCAAGGGGAGCACTCTAAGCCTCTGTGGTGGGGGTTGGGAGGTGAGGAACATGAGCTGGCTAAAGAGGAGCTCTAGGCTGCCACTTTCTCTTCAGGGTGGTGGGGTGGGCTGTCTGGTGCCAATATTCCTCTCTCTGTCTGCATTCACAGGCCATAGTGCACAAACCGCGAGTCTTTGCTCCTCTGTTGCACTGTGTACCTTCTCCCCAGCTCCAGGCCATGGAACTGAGGAAACTGGTGCAGGTGGATGGGAGTGAATGCTGAGCACTCTCTGCTCCTCCTGGGCATCCCAGACAACTAACTGCAAGGATCAAGAATTCAAAGAGGCTGTGCAGTCAGCCCTGGGGACCTTGGGCAGGTACTGAATGCTGGGCAAGGTTTTCAGAAAGAAGCTGGGTTGGAAGATTGCTTTGGTCAAGTTTGCTGAGTTTTTAAGCCAAACCTTGAGCCCCCGACAAATATCAGGCAAGAAGGGCCCTGGGATGTTGTCTGCCTGCCCCAGGACCCTGATGCTGAGTCACACGAGTGGCTGAAGGGTCAGGTGAGACAGGAGCCCCAGATGAGGAAGGTGCACATGAAGTATAAGCTGAAAAGGACGGGACTGCAGGTGAGGCAGCAGGCACAGATGAGGCAGGAGGTAGACTTGAGGCAGGAGGTACGGAGACCCTGGGGGCCCTGCCACTGCCTGGATGGGCAGAGCCTCCTCAGTGGTCCCTGGAAGTCCTGGCTGGGAGCCAGAGTGTCTCACCAAGGAAGGAGACAAGGAGGCTGAGGAGCCCCCCAAGAAGGGGCTCAAGTCCATCCCAGAGGAGTCAGAAAATGAGGAAGGGGCTGTGGAGATGTGCTCTCCAGGGTTCTCCCCTGGTCAACAGGCTCAGCAGATCCCAGGACCCCAGCCTAGAAGCAGGGAAAGGCCAGGTCAGGCGGCCTTCTGGCCCCACGTTAGGGGCCATGTCATGGACTCTGAACCTCCCCACACACCGCTGCTACCCACCCTTCCACCCCGAGAGAGGAACCCTATTCAGAATCCCCTGGGACAGGCTGCTCCCTGTCCTGGGAAGTCCAGATGTGTCCCTATAGGGCCCCTAATGACCCATGTCTCAAGGAACACCTCCCTGCCCCAGTCCCCTCTCCACTCCCCATCAACACACACTCCTGAGCAGTCATCCACTCTCCCCAACCTCCCAGAGAGACATGAGGTGCTTGTGAACCCAGGCCAGGTGTCTCCATCTACCCAGTCAGCCACCCCTGGACCCTGCCACGTGCCCTGACCTTCAGCAATAGCCAAGGCCTTGGCCACTGTGGTCCCATGTCCTCAACTCTGTGTGTGCTTCCCTATTGAAGATTCAGGCTCAGTTCTGCTTGGTCTCCTGGAGATGTGTGCATGTTTTTCTCTGAGTAGTTCCCCCCACCATGGTGCAGAGACACCCCATCCCACTCGCAGGAACCAGTGGGAAAGAGGGGACGGGTGAGGACTTGGCCAACACTCACTCTGGGACCTCAGGAAGGAAGATCTGTGTCAAGGCAGCCTAGTGGGGCTGTGGGAGGGCCCCCAGGACCTGTGCTCTGCTGGGCCACCCCCTGATTCCTCAGGACTCTGTGTCCTCAGCGTGGTACAGCATGTTCTGCTGTATGATATGACTATCCTGTGCCCACCATAGGCCATGTGTGCCCAAGTGGGAGGGGATGCCCTGGGGTGATCGTGCGTTGCCAGCTCCCACAATCCAGGCAAGACACTGCACACAAGACCAGGAAGGGAGAGTGTAGGGGGAGTGAGGACACCTCATCAGGGATCCAGGGAAGGTGAAAGCTGGGACCATGATCTCCAGTGTCTGTTAGAAGTTCTTCTCTTTGTTGCATTCCCTGTCTTCAGTGGTTCAGTCAGTGCTACTCTGCAGTTAAATTTCCTTGAAGTTTCACCAGAATCTCGTCTCTGTTCTGGACGTTTGAGGGGAGGGGCTGTTGGGGGTGGGGGTACAGTGGCCTGATACCCCGACTTGGCAATGTGGTGCACTCCCAGCAGGGTCCAAGACGGTCTCTGTGGCCCTCTGGACTGGATGGAGCTGGGCGATAGGGACTTGTGGGCAGGGACTGTGGCTGATTGGGTACCCAAGAATCTCAGGGAGCCCCCAGGAATAAGTGGGTTAGATGTGGTGGGAGGGTAGAGTCAGCAGGAAAGATGTCATGCTATAGGATCCCTGGCAGGTCTATAAGGGGCACTCCCTCCCAGCCTTTCCCTGNTGAGGACACCTCATCAGGGATCCAGGGAAGGTGAAAGCTGGGACCATGATCTCCAGTGTCTGTTAGAAGTTCTTCTCTTTGTTGCATTCCCTGTCTTCAGTGGTTCAGTCAGTGCTACTCTGCAGTTAAATTTCCTTGAAGTTTCACCAGAATCTCGTCTCTGTTCTGGACGTTTGAGGGGAGGGGCTGCTGGGGGTGGGGGTACAGTGGCCTGATACCCCGACTTGGCAATGTGGTGCACTCCCAGCAGGGTCCAAGACGGTCTGTTTGGCCCTCTGGACTGGATGGAGCTGGGCAACAGGGACTTGTGGGCAGGCACTGTGGCTGATTGGGTACCCAGGAATCTCAGGGAGCCCCCAGGAATAAGTGGGTTAGATGTGGTGGGAGGGCAGAGTCAGCAGGAAAGATGTCATGCTATAGGATCCCTGGCAGGTCTATGAGGGGCACTTCCTCCCAGCCTTTACCTGATTGGGTGAGAATTTGAAAAGAGAAATGTGCAGTTTTTCCCCATTAGCTCTTCTTTTTCCTTTGTCTGTTCTGTAGGAGCACCCCCTCCTTACCTGGTGGCCCACCTTACCCCCAACCCCCATACCCACTGGTTCCTTCACCTAGGGTCAGTAGGCAAGGGTCAAAAACAGATGATCTGGAGACACTTCTCCAGACCTGGCAGAGAGACCCACACCTCCTGGCACTGGGGGCCCCCAAAGTTGTGCATCTGACATTTCTCCTTGGCCAGACTGGCCCTGCATCAGGAGCTGGCTCTGCTGAGAGATTTTCCCCATTTTCAGGGGGTAGCCTTTTTCAAGGCCACCATCCCGCTACAGAGCCCATCCTCCTCCTTGAGCTGAAGCAGGCCCTGCATCCAGATTCTGAGCCTGCTGTCCCTGATGCTGCTCATCATAGTGCCAGACTTGGCACTCCCACAAGTCAGCCTGAGACCCACTATGCCATCTGGTCAAATAAGGGACAACAGAAACCTGGTACTAATGGTCCTGCACCACTACTTAAGTGCTGAAGGATTTAGAGCCTGGGAGAAGAGTCAGCCCCACCCACAATAGCTTGCATCTCTGAGCACTAACTTTGCACCATGACATGGGCTGACCCCTTGGGCCCACAGTCACTGTTTGAGTCGTCAGAGGAGCCCTGGGGGGACGTGGGCACTGTTAGGACCATTTTGCTCCTGTTGAGTCCAGTGGGCACAGGAGGGTTTAGAGACTTGTCCAAAGTGCCCCAGCTCCTCCTCAGAGGCACAAGGATTCCAGACCAGGGCCACACATCACATGGCTCAGGCCCTGGAAACACAGCCACAGACCTGGCCGGAGGCATGTGGCTAGCAGTGGCAATCAAGAAACGCAGTTAAGGGCTGCAGGGCATATCGTTAGTGCTGATAAGGGGTTGGTGGCCCCTGGCCTTATGCACGTGCCTGCTCCCAGGCAAGGCCCTGTTGTGGCCAGCCACATGCCTCCAGCCAGTCTTGCTGCTGCCTCTTCTGTGGCAGGTGTTGGGGTGTCTCTCCAGCATCCCCCTGGGCTTTCACCCTTCCCATCTTCAGAACCATTTTGTGTGTCTCCTTGTGGTCTGTACTCTGTGCACATGACCCAGATGGTTCTCAGGCAGGGCAAGCTTGTTTTACACAAGACTGCCCCATGCAAGTGTGAAGAAAAGCTAGGAAGACCAGATCCTGCAGAAAATGGAAAATCTGAATGAAGAGAGCAGCAGAGGGCTCAGGTGGAACTAAGACAGGCATTCAGTTCACCTACCTGAGCCCCTGCTTCAGAGAGCACAGCATATGTCAGCTGAGGGAGAATAGATATGGTTTCTGAACCCCGATCATGACCTTGAGGGTCTCGTGCCCTCTCCAGCCTGTTATCTCAGGCGCCAGCTGCCCTCAGGCCACAGGATATAGTGACCAGTTCCTGGGCTCTGTGGGGGCCCAGGGTGAGGTGATACGGGTGTGCCCTGAATAGTAGGCAGGGAAGACTCTGGCTCCCACCTGCATCCTATCCATCTTGGGAGTCAGGCTCCACATTGGAGGCCAAGAAAGGGGCCAAGAAGGGGCCTGGCATAGTTGGAGGGAGTTGTAGTTGGAGGGGTTTGCGACCAGTGGGGATGGGGTAATGTGAGACTCTGCAAGAAGGCAGCAGTTGAGGGGGGAGTTCCCCCTGCTGGGCTGAGTTTGACTGAGGAGATGCTTCTGACCACATCATCCTGGGGCCTGTGGGCACCTTCCTGGGGCAGGATTGGTCCCAGGGTGAGGCCTGGGGAAGGCTCCAACTGGCAGCAGGACCTCGGGTTGAACAGGGTCAAACCACTGTCCTATGTGCCCTCCAAACCCTGTGCCCCTGCCAGGCAATGGGAGGCTGCCCTCAGCTGCTGCATCCAAGTGGTTTGAAACAAGTTGCTCCTATCCATATCAACTGTACTTGATGTTCCTAGAACTGTGCCTTTTTGACCCAGAGCCAAGCACATACCCTGTCCCTGGAGGCCCTCAGCATTATTGGGCCGAGCCTCCAGAGCACTTCCCTGTCCCCACCCTAGCTTCTCATGTGTATCTCTGATTGCTCAGGGCAATTCTTCCATCTTCTGGGTCTCCAAGGGATGCAGCTCTAAACTGTGCACAGGGCTCAAGGGTGCAGGAGGGCAGGGTCTATCCCTAAGGTCACAGATAAGAGGGCTAGGCCCAGGGGCATCCTTCAGGCAGCCCCTGTTGCTCCTTGGATGGGCCCTCCATTCTTCCCCATATAGACCACATTCCACTTTCTCCACTTCTTTCATTCCACCCTGTGGAAATCACCCCTTCCTCCAGGATCCTTGCTCGGCAAGCAGGACCCAGTTCTGTCCTTTCACTCACCCTCTCTGCCTTTGCTGTAGCCTCAGACCCAGTGATTCCCACCCATGACTCCTGACCTGGGTCTGGGGTGGGGCAAGGAAGGGGAGACACTCCAGAGGTAAGGCAGAGGACTGTATTCCCCAGCACAACCACTAAAAAAGTAACTCAAAGATTTAGTAAAAGAAATGAGAAAGTTTAACAGAGTACATTAGAAATGATCTATTTAAAACAAAAGAAGGATCAGCCTCAGATAGGCAGATGGCACCACCATTATGGCAGAAAGTGAAGAGGAACTGAAAAACCTCTTGATGAAAGTCAAAGAAGAGAGTGAAAGTGTCGGCTTAAAGCTCAACATTCAGAAAATGAAGATCATGGCATCCGGTCCCATCACTTCATGGGAAATAGATAGGGAAACAGTGGAAACAGTGTCAGACTTTATTTTTGGGGGACTCCAAAATCACTGCAACCATGAAATTAAAAGATGCTTACTCTTTGGAAGAAAAGTTATGACTGACCTAGATAGCATATTGAAGAGCAGAGACATTATTTTACCAAAAAATGTCCATCTAGTCAGGGCTATGGTTTTGCCAGTAGTCATGTATGGATGTGAGAGTTGGACTGTGAAGAAGGCTGAGTGCCAAAGAATTGATGCTTTTGAACTGTGGAGTTGTAGAAGACTCTTGAGAGTCCCTTGGCTTGCAAGGAGATCCAAGCAGTCCATTCTGAAGGAGATCAGCCCTGGGATTTCTTTGGAAGAAATGATGCTAAAGCTGAAACTCCAGTACTTTGGCCACCTCATGTGAAGAGTGGAGTCATTGGAAAAGACTCTGATCCTGGGAGGGATTGGGTGCATGAGGACAAGGGGACAACAGAGGATGAGAAGGCTGAATGTCATCACTGACTCTATAGACATGAGTCTGAGTGAACTCCAGGAGATGGTGTTGGACAGGGAGGCCTGGCGTACTGCGACTCATGGGGTGGCAAAGAGTCAGACATGACTAAGCAACTGAACTGAACTGAACTGATGTCGACACACATCACACACACACACACACACACACACACATATATATGTTGACATATACACAAAGTCCAGTTCAGCAGTTGCTCAGTCGTGTCCGACTCCTTGCAACCCAATGAATCGCAGCACGCCAGGCCTCCCTGTCCATCACCATTTCCTGGAATTCACTCAGACTCACGTCCATGGTGTCCGTGATGCCATTCAGCCATCTCATCCTGGGTCGTCCCCTTCTCCTCCTGCCCCCAATCCCTCCCAGCATCAGAGTCTTTTCCAATGAATCAACTCTTCGCCTAAGGTGGCCAAAGTACTGGAGTTTCAGCTTCAGCATCATTCCTTCCAAAGTAATCCCAGGGTTGATCTCCTTCAGAATGGACTGCTTGGATCTCCTTGCAGTCCAAGGGACTCTCAAGAGTCTTCTGCAACACCACAGTGCAAAGGCATCAGTTCTTCGTTGCTCAGCCTTTTTCACAGTCCAACTCTCACATCCATACATTACCACAGGAAAAACCATAGCCTTGACTAGACAGACCTTAGTCGGCAAGGTAATGTCTCTGCTTTTGAATATACTGTCTAGGTTGGTCATAACTTTTCTTCCAAGGAGTTAAGCGTCTTTTAATTTCATGGCTGCAGTCACCATCTGCAGTGATTTTGGAGCCCCCCAAAAATAAATTCTGACACTGTTTCTAGCATTTCCCCATCTATTTCCCATGAAGTGATGGGACTGGATGCCATGATCTTTGTTTTCTGAATGTTGAGCTTTAACCAAGTTTTTCACTCTCCTCTTTCACCTTCATCAAGAGGCTTTTTAGCTCTTCTTCACTTTCTGCCATAAGTGTGGTGTCATCTGCATATCTGAGGTAATTGATATTTCTGTTGGGACCTGACCTGAGCCATGACAGGCTCAACAGGCCACACTAGGCCTAAGCCTCAGGTTCTTGTAAGCATGAGTCATAATTCTAGGAAGCCCCCAATGACATCAAGGTTCCCAATGACACCAAGGTCCCCAATGACCCAAGGTTGAGTCAATCAAGGTTAAGTCAAACACCATGATGACCCAAGGTTGAGTCAATCACCACACACCAACAAAACTATTGCTCCGACAAAAGACCACCAGTATATAAGCAGCTGTAATTCAGAGCTCAGGGCTCTCGTCAAGACTCCACTGCGCTGGATGAGATGGGAGCCCTAGCCCGGGCTAGTAATAAAACCCCTTTATGTTTTTGCATTGCTGTGGACGTCTTATTCTCTCAGTTTTGGGGACTCGGACTCTGGGCATAACAA
>SJYQ01001602.1:103630-115079 GCA_006410935.1 Redunca redunca | reverse complement strand
ATTTTTGAGATTGCATCCAAGTACTGCATTTCAGATTCTTTTGTTGACCATGATGGCTACTCCATTTTTTCTAAGGGATCCCTGCCCTCAGTAGTACATACAATGGTCATCTGATTTAAATTCACCCATTCTAGTCCATTTTACTTTGGTGATTCCTAGAATGTCGATATTCACTCATGCCATCTCCTGTTTGACTAATTCCAATTTGCCTTGATTCATGGACCTAACATTCCAGGTTCCTATGCAATATTGATCTTTACAGTATCAGACACTGCTTCTATCTCCAGTCACATCCACAACTTATATTGTTTTTTCTTTGGCTCCATCCCTTCATTCTTTCTGGAGTTATTTCTTCACTGAGCTCCAGTAACATATTGGGCACCTACTTACCTGGCGAGTTCCTCTTTCAATATCCTATCATTTTGCCTTTTCATACTGTTCATGGGGTTCTCAAGGCAAGAATACTGAATAGGTCTGCCATTCCCTCCTCCATGGACCATATTCTGTCAGAGAACGTGGCATGCTTTAGTTTAATTAAGTTAGACAAGGCTGTGGTCTGTGTGATTAGACTGACTAGTTTTCTGTGATTATGCTTTGTGTGTGTGCCCGCTGATGCCTATCGAAACACCTACCACCTTACTTGGGTTTCTCTTACCTTGGATGTGGGGTATTTCTTTATGTGTGCTCCAGCAAAGTGCAGCTGCTGCTCCTTTCCTTGGGTGAGGGGTATCTTCTCATAGCCACCCCTCCTGACCTTGAATGTGGAGTAGCTCCTCTCGGCCCTCATGTGCCCACTCAGCCATTGCTCCTTGAACATGGGGTTAGATTAGAAAGAATTTAAAAAGTATCAATACAGTGGAGTGGTTCTAAAATGGTGAGGAATTGGATGGAGAGGCCACTTTTTCCCTCACAAATTAAATGAGAAAACATTTGAACACTGAGCAAGTTCCAGAAAACAACTGCTGAATCCTGGCAGAGGACATCAGGCACCCAGAAAGGCAGCCCATTGTCTTCGAAAGGATGTAGGACAAAATATAAAAGATAAAAAGTGAGACAAAAGAGGTAGGGCCAGAGATCCGTTCCTGGAAGTGAAATGAAGTGAAGTGAAGTGAAGTGAAGTGAAATTCACTGTCATGTCAGACTCTTTGCAACCCCTTGGACTATACAGTCCATGGGATTCCCTAGGCAAGAATACTGAAATGGATACCCTTTCCCTCCTCTAGGGGATCTTAGCAACCCAGGGATTGAACCCAGGTCTCGCACATTGCAGGTGAATTCTTTACCAGAAGGGAGTCTTAAAAGAGAAGTAGTTTCCAAACACCAGGAAACACTCCCACCAGCGTGTCTGTGGGGAGTTTTGGAATCTCAGAATGCATCCTAACCAGGAGGAAAAATAAATAAATATATAAATAAATCCCGCTATTACGTGCCTAACCTCAACTCCCAGCACTCACAGCCACTGCCAGAAAGCGGGGGTTGAATAGGGAGACATGGGCTGCATTGCTTAGGGTAAGTACCTGACCTAAATGCCCAGAGGGCAATCTGACAGAAGTAATGTGAGATAGCAACTGAAACTGTGGGATACCCAGAGAAAGATATAAAGGGGGAAACAAAAGAAAAAAAAAAAAAAAAGAGGAGAGAGAACTACGCCAGGAAAAGCCCTAACCTAAGGCACTGCCAGTTCTGCTACCAGAAGGACTGAGTGAATGCCAAAGGACAGCTAGCAGGCTGAAGACCAGCCCATCCCTTGCCAGAGACAGGCAGGAGGCAGGCAGGCAGACCCAGAAAGGGGCAATCTCAACCCCAGAGAGGCATTCTTTACCAAACTGCAAGCAGGCTCCATTGCTAACCAAGACTTCTTGGGATTGTGCATGGTTGACATCCACCAGGAGGATCACAGCCAGAGATCGGCTCCCCAGAAGAGAGACACAGCACACCTCAGAAGGCACACCTGCTGCACACCCAGAAAACTGAGCAGCTGGAATGGGGAGGCAATAAGACTCACCCCCTACTGGGAGAGATTGCACTCACCAAGCACCTGATCGCCTGAGCTGCTCAGACCTGGGAAGAGCAGAAAATGCAGGCCCAACAAAGTCTGTGCCTTTGTGGAGTACCATAGAACCTGAACCTGGGTGGCTTAGACCTGGGAAGTACAAGCAACCCAGGGCATGACTCAGACAGTTCCCCCACAGAAAAACCTAGAAGCTGAGAAGTGTAGACCGGAAAAGCCTACGCGCCATGAGCAGGAGTAAACCCAGTGCGGCCGAGACACTGCAAGCACACCCCACAAATGCCAGTGATATTTGTTTGCAGTGTTCCTCCCTCCCCACAGCAGGAAAGTACACGTGAACCTGAATAAGTGACAACCTTTTCCCCCTTGAGTCAGGGCAGAGATTAGACACTGAAGAGACCAGAAAACTAAAGAAGCTAAAATAAACAGAGGGAACCGCTTTGGAAGTGACAGGTAGAATATATTGCAACCCTGAAAAATATGTGAATCTCTGTGTGTTCCAGGCTGCTGAGAACAATTAGGGAGCTGATTACTGGCCGGATCTGTCTCTTTTTCATTCCCCCTTTTCTCCTCCTGGTCACCTCTGTCTCCTTCCTTCCTCTTCTCCTCTTTGTGTAACTCTGAACATCTCTGAGGGATTCAGACTGTGGAGAGCACATTGGGAACTGATTACTGGCCAGCTTGCTCTCTCCCCTTTTGATTCCCCTTCGTCTCCCCCTGGTCACCTCTACTCCCTCCTCCCTCTTCTCTTTTCCATGCAGCTCTGTGAACCTCTTTGGATGTCCCTCATTGTGGAGAAACTTTTGATCATTAACCTAGATGTTTTATCATCAGTGTTGTATAGCCTGAAAAATCTTGAGACTACATAAGATTAAGACTGAAAATCAGAGGCAGGAGGCCTCTGAGAACAGCAGAGAACTCCTGACTCCAGGGAATATTAATCAATAAGGGCTCACCCAAAAGCCTCCATAGCTACACTGAAACCAAGCACCACCCAAGAGCCAACAAGTTCCACAACAACACATACGACACAAATTCTCCAGCAATGAAGGAACATAGCACTGGGCTTCAATATTCAGGCTGCCTAAAGTCACACCAAACCCACAGACATCTCAAAACACACGATTGGACACTTCATTGAACTCCAGAGAGAAGAAATCCAACTACACCCATCAGAACACCAACACAAGCTTCCNCTCCATTTTTTCTAAGGGATCCCTGCCCTCAGTAGCACATACAATAGTCATCTGATTTAAATTCACCCATTCTAGTCCATTTTACTTTGGTGATTCCTAGAATGTCGATATTCAATCATGCCATCTCCTGTTTGACTAATTCCAATTTGCCTTGATTCATGGACCTAACATTCCAGGTTCCTATGCAATATTGATTTTTACAGTATCAGACATTGCTTCTATCTCCAGTCACATTCACAACTTATATTGTTTTTTCTTTGGCTCCATCCCTTCATTCTTTCTGGAGTTATTTCTTCACTGAGCTCCAGTAACATATTGGGCACCTACTTACCTGGGGAGTTTCTCTTTCAGTATCCTATCATTTTGCCTTTTCATACTGTTCATGGGGTTCTCAAGGCAAGAATACTGAATAGGTTTGCGATTCCCTCCTCCATGGACCATATTCCGTCAGAGAACGTGGCATGCTTTAGTTTCATTAAGTTAGACATGGCTGTGGTCTGTGTGATTAGACTGACTAGTTTTCTGTGATTATGGTTTGTGTGTGTGCCCACTGATGCCTATCGAAACACCTACCACCTTACTTGGGTTTCTCTTACCTTGGACATGGGGTATTTCTTTATGGGTGCTCCAGCAAAGTGCAGCTGCTGCTCCTTTCCTTGGGTGAGGGGTATCTTCTCATAGCTGCCCCTCCTGACCTTAAATGTGGAGTCACTCCTCTCAGCCCTCATGTGCCCACTCAGCCATTGCTCCTTGAACATGGGGTTAGATTAGAAAGAATTTAAAAAGTACCAATACAGTGGATTGGTCCTAAAATGGTGAGAAATTGGATGGAGAGGACACCTTTTCCCTCACAAATTAAGTGAGAAAACATTTGAACACTGAGCAAGTTCCAGAAAACAACTGCTGAATGCTGGCAGAGGACATCAGGCACCCAGAAAGGCAGCCCATTGTCTTCAAAAGGATGTAGGACAAAATATAAAAGATAAAAAGTGAGACAAAAGAGGTAGGGCCAGTGATCCGTTCCTGGAAGTGAAATGAAGTGAAGTGAAGTGAAGTGAAGTGAAGTGAAGTGAAGTGAAGTGAAGTGAAGTGAAGTGAAGTGAAATTCACTCAGTCATGTCAGACTCTTTGCAACCCCTTGGACTATACAGTCCATGGGATTCCCTAGGCAAGAATACGGAAATGGAAAACCTTTCCCTCCTCTAGGGGATCTTAGCAACCCAGGGATTGAACCCAGGTCTCGCACATTGCAGGTGAATTCTTTACCAGAAGGGAGTCTTAAAAGAAAAGAAGTTTCCAAACACCAGGAAACACTCCCACCAGCGTGTCTGTGGGGAGTTTTGGAATCTCAGAATGCATCCTAACCAGGAGGAAAAATAAATAAATATATAAATAAATCCCACTATTACGTGCCTAACCTCAACTCCCAGCACTCACAGCCACCACCAGCAAGCAGGGGTTGAACAGGGAGACATGGGCTTCATTGCTTAGGGTAAGTACCTGGCCTAAATGCCCAGAGGGCAATCTGACAGAAGTAATGTGAGATAGCAACTGAAACTGTGGGATACCCAGAGAAAGATATAGAGGGGGAAACAAAAAAAAAAAAAAAAAAGAAAAGAAAAAGAGGAGAGAGAACTACGCCAGGAAAAGCCCTAACCTAAGGCACTGCCAGTTCTGCTATCAGAAGGACTGAGTAAATGCCAAAGGACAGCTAGCAGGCTGCAGACCAGCCCATCCCTTGCCAGAGACAGGCAGGAGGCAGGCAGGCAGACCCAGAAAGGGGCAATCTCAACCCCAGAGAGGCATTCTTTACGAAACTGCAAGCAGGCTCCATTGCTAACCAAGACTTCTTGGGATTGTGCATGGTTGACATCCACCAGGAGGATCAAAGCCAGAGATCGGCTCCCCAGAAGAGAGACACAGCACACCTCAGAAGGCACACCTGCTGCACACCCAGAAAACTGAGCAGCTGGAATGGGGAGGCAATAAGACTCACCCCCTACTGGGAGAGATTGCACTCACCAAGCACCTGATCGCCTGAGCTGCTCAGACCTGGGAAGAGCAGAAAATGCAGGCCCAACAAAGTCTGTGCCTTTGTGGAGTACCATAGAACCTGAACCTGGGTGGCTTAGACCTGGGAAGTACAAGCAACCCACGGCATGACTCAGACAGTTCCCCCACAGAAAAACCTAGAAGCTGAGAAGTGTAGACCGGAAAAGCCCACGCGCCATGAGCAGGAGTAAACCCAGTGCGGCTGAGACACTGCAAGCACTCCCCACAAATGCCAGTGATATTTGTTTGCAGTGTTCCTCCCTCCCCACAACAGGAAAGTACACGTGAACCTGAATAAGTGACAACCTTTGCCCCCTTGAGTCAGGGCAGAAATTAGACACTGAAGAGACCAGAAAACTAAAGAAGCTAAAATAAACAGAGGGAACCGCTTTGGAAGTGACAGGTAGAACACATTGCAACCCTGAAAAATATGTGAATCTCTGTGTGTTCCAGGCTGCTGAGAACAATTAGGGAACTGATTACTGGCTGGATCTGTCTGTCTCTTTTTCATTCCCCCTTTTCTCCTCCTGGTCACCTCTGTCTCCTTCCTCCCTCTTCTACTCTTTGTGTAATTCTGAACATCTCTGAGGGATTCAGACTGTGGAGAGCACATTGGGAACTGATTACTGGCCAGCTTGCTCTCTCCCCTTTTGATTCCCCTTCGTCTCCCCTTGGTCACCTCTACTCCCTCCTCCCTCTTCTCTTTTCCATGCAGCTCTGTGAACCTCTTTGGATGTCCCTCACTGTGGAGAAACTTTTGATCATTAACTTAGATGTTTTATCATCAGTGTTGTATAGGCGGAAAAATCTTGAGACTATGTAAGAATAAGACTGAAAATCAGAGGCAGGAGGCCTCTGAGAACAGCAGAGAACTCCTGACTCCAGGGAATATTAATCAATAAGGGCTCACCCAAAAGCCTCCATAGCTACACTGAAACCAAGCACCACCCAAGAGCCAACAAGTTCCACAACAACACATACGACACAAATTCTCCAGCAATGAAGGAACATAGCACTGGGCTTCAATATTCAGGCTGCCTAAAGTCACACCAAACCCACAGACATCTCAAAACACACGATTGGACACTTCATTGAACTCCAGAGAGAAGAAATCCAACTACACCCATCAGAACACCAACACAAGCTTCCCTAACCAGGAAACCTTGACCACCTTAACCAGAAAATCTGTCCACACCACCCACAGTGAGGAACCTCCACAATAAAAAGAAACCACAAACTGCCAGAATATGGAAAGTTCACTCCAAAAAGCAATTTAAACAAGATGAAAAGAAAGAGAAATAATCAGCAGGTAAAGGAACAGAATAAAGGCCCACCAAACCAAGCAAAATAGGATGAGATAGTGAATCTACCTGAAAAAGAATTCAGAATATTGATAGTAAGTATGATCCAAAATCTTGAAAACCAAATGGAGTTACAGGTAAATAGCCTGGAGACAAAGTTTGAGAAGATGTAAGAAAGGTTTAACAAGGACATAGAAGAAATAAAAAAGTGTCAATATATAATGAATAATGCAATTAATGAGATTAAAAAACACTCTGGAGGGAGTCAACAATAGAATAATGGAGTGAGAAGATAAGGTAAGTGAGGTAGAAGATAGAATGGTAGAAGTAAATGAATCAGAGAGAAAAAAAAAGGAGAAAAGAATTAAAAGAAAAGAAGACAACCTCAAGACAACTGGGACCATGTTAAAGGCCCCAACATTCGAATCATAGGAGTCCCAGAAGAAGAATACAAAAAGAAAGACCATGAAAAACTCCTGAAGGGATAATAGTTGAAAACTTCCCTAAAATGGGGAAGGAAATAGTCACCCAAGTCCAGGAAACCCAGAGAGTCCCAAATAGGATAAACCCAAAGTTAAACACCCCAAGACATATATTAATCAAATTAACAAAAATCATACACAAAGAACAAATATTAAAAGCAGCAAGGAAAAAACAACAAATAACACACAAGGAGATTCCCATAAAGATAACAGCTGATCTTTAGCTGAAACTCTTCAGGCCAGAAGGGAATGGCAGGACATACTTAAAGTGATGAAAGAGAAAAACATGCAACCCAGACTACAGTACTTAGCAAGGATGTCATTCAAATATGAAGGACAAATCAAAAGCTTTTACAGACGAGAAAAAGCTGAGAGAATTCAGCACCACCAAACCAGCTCTAGAACAAATGCTAAAGGATCTTCTTTAGACAGGAAACACAGAAAGCATGTATAAACTCGAACCCCAAACAACAAAGTATATCACAACAGGATCATACTTCTCAACAATTACCTTAAATGTAAATGGGCTGAATGCCCCAACCAAAAGACGAAGACTGGCTGAATGGATTAAAAAAAAAAAAAAAAAAGACTCCCTATATTTGTTGTCTACAAATGACCTACTTCAAAACAAGGTACATAAACAGACTGAAAGTGAGGGGCTGAAAAAGATATTCCATGCAAATAGAGACCAAAAGAAAGCAGGAGTAGCAGTACTCACATCAGATAAATAGACTTTAAAACAAAGGCTGTGAAAAGAGAAAAAGAAGGACACTAAATAATGATCAAAGGATCAATCCAAGAAAAATATAACAATTGTAAATTTATATACACCCAAAATAGGAGAGCCACAATATGTGAGGGAAATGCTAACAAGAATGAAAGAGGAAATTAACAATAACACAATAATAGTGGGAGACTTTAATATCACACTCATACCCCTGGATAGATCAACTAAACAGTAAAGTAATAAACAAACACAACCTTTACATGATACAATGGACCAGTTAGACCTAATGGATATCTCTAGAACATTTCACCCCAAAACAATGAATTTCATCGTTTTCACCAGTGCACATGGAACTTTATCCAGGATAGAGCTCATCCTCAGCCATAAATCTAGTCTTGGTAAATTCAAAAAAAAAAAAATTGAAATCATTCCAAGCATCTTTTCTGACTAGAAGGGAGTAAGATTAGATGTCAATTGCAGGAGAAAAACTGTTAAAAATTTCAACATATGGAGGCTGAATAACATGCTGCTGAATAACCAACAAATCACTGAAGAAAAAAAAAATCAAAATATGCATAGAAACGAATGAAAATGAAAACACAACAACCTAAAACCTATCAGTTCATTTCAGTTCAGTTGCTCAGTAGAGTCTGACTCTTTGCGACCCCATGAATTGCAGCACACCAAGCCTCCCTGTAAATCACCATCTCCCGGAGTTCACTCAGACTCATGTCCATCGAGTCAGTGATGCCATCCAGCCATCTCATACTCTGTCGTCCCCTTCTCCTCCTGCCCCCAATCCATCCCAGAATCAGACTCTTTTCCAAAGAGTCAACTCTTCCCATGAGGTGGCCAAAGTACTGGAGTTTCAGCTTTAGCATTCGTCGTTCCAAAGAACACCTACGACTGATCTCCTTCAGAATGGATTGCTTGGATATCCCTTGCAGCCCAAGGGACTCTCAAGAGTCTTCTCCAACACCACAGGTCAGCCTTCTTCACAGTCCAGCTGTCACATCCATACATGACCGCTGGAAAAACCATAGCCTTGACTAGACGGACCTTTGTAGGCATTGTAAAGTCTCTGATTTTTAATGAACTGTCTAGGTTGGTCATAACTTTTCTTCCAAGGAGTAAACTTTTTTTTTTTTTTTTAATTTCATGGCTGCAATCACCATCTGGAGTGATTTTGGAGCTCCCCCAAAATAAAGTCTGACACTGTTTCCATTGTTTCCCCATCTATTTCCCATAAAGTAGTGAGACCAGATGCCATGATCTTCGCTTTTTAATGTTGAGCTTAAAGCCAACTTTTTCACTCTCTTCTTTGACTTTCATCAAGAGGCTTTTTAGTTCCTCTTCACTTTCTGCCATAAGGGTGGTGTCATCTGCATATTTGAGGTTACCCATATTTCTGCTGGCAGTCTTGATTGCAGCTTTTGCTTCTTCCAACCCAGCGTTTCTCATGATGTACTCTGCATGGAAGCTAAATAAGCAGGGTTGACATACTGCTTTTCCTATTTGGAACCAGTCTGTTGTTCTATGTCCAGTTCTAACTGCTGCTTCCTGACCAGCATTCAGGTTTCTCAAGAGGCAGGTCAGGTGGTCTGGTATTCCCATCTCTTTCAGCATTTCCCACAGTTTATTATGATCCACACAGTTAAAGGTTTTGGCATAGTCAATAAAGCAGAAATACATGGAACTCTCTTGCTTTTTTCCATGATCCAGCGGATGTTGGCCATTTAATCTCTAGTTCCTCTGCCTTTTCTAAAACCATCTTGAACATCAGGAAGTTCACAGTGCACATACTGCTGAATCCTGGCTTGGAGATGACATGATCATCTCCACAGAAAAAATTCCACCAGAAAATTACTAGCGCTAATGAATAAATATAGTAAAGTTGCAGGATATAAAATTAACACAGAGAAATCCCTTGCATTCCTATACACTAACAATGAGAAAACAGAAAGAGAAATTAAGGAAACAATTCCATTCACCATTTCAATAAAAAGAATAAAATACTTAATAATATATCTACCTAAAGAAATTAAAGACCCATATAGAAAACTATAAAACACTGATGAAATAAATCAAAGAGGACACTAATAGATGGATAAATAAAACATGTTCATGGATTGGAAGACTCAATAAATTCAATATAATCCCTATCAAGCTAACAACAGTAATTTTCAAAGAACTAGAACAGAAAATTTCACAATTTGTATGGACATACAAAAAACCTCGAATAGCCAAAGCAATCTTGTGAAAGAAGAATGGAACTGGAGGAATCAACCTGCCTGACTTCAGGCTCTGCTACAAAGCCACAGTCATCAAGATAGTATGGTAGTGGCACAAAGACAGGAATATAGGTCAACGGAATAAAATAGAAAGTCCAGAGATAAATCCATGCACCTATGGACACCTTATCTTTGACAAAGGAGGAAAGAATAAACAATGGGAAAAGACAATATCTTTAACAAGTGGCACTGGGAAAACTGATCAACTTTTTGAAAAATGGCAGAAAGTGAAGAAGAAATAAAAAGCCTCTTGATGAAAGTGAAAGTGGAAAGTGAAAAAGTTGACTTAAAGCTCAACATTCAGAAAATGAAGATCATGAGATCCAGTCCCATCACTTCATGGGAAATAGATGGGGAAACAGTGGAAACTTTGTCAGACTTTATTTTTTTAGGCTTCAAAATCACTGCAGATGGTGATTGCAGCCATGAAATTAAAAAACGCTTACTTCTTGGAAGAAAAGTTATAACCAACAGAGATAGCATATTCAAAAGTAGAGACATTACTTTGCTGACTAAGGTCCGTCTAGTCAAGGCTATGGTTTTTCCAGTGGTCGTGTCTAGATGTGAGAGTTGGACTGTGAAGAAGGCAGAGAGCCAAAGAATTGATGCTTTTGAACTGTGGAGTTGGAGAAGACTCTTGAGAGTCCTTTGGACTGCAAGGAGATCCAAGAAATCCATTCTTGGAGATCAGTCCTGGGTGTTCTTTGGAAGGACAGATGCTAAAGCTGAAACTCCACTACTTTGGCCCCCTCATGCAAAGAGTGGAGTCATTGGAAAAAAAAAAAAACTCTGATGCTGGGAGGGATTGGGGGCAGGAGAAGAAGGGGATGGCAGAGGATGAGAAAGCTGGCTGTCATCACTGACTTGATGGACGTGAGTCTGAGTGAACTCCAGGAGTTGGTGATAGACAGGGAGCTCTGGTGTGCTGCGATTAATGGGGTGGCAAAGAGTCGGAAGCGACTGAGTGACTAAACTGAACTGAAAGCCCTTTCTAACACCACACACAAAAATACACTAAAAATGGATTAAAGATCTAAACATAAGACCAGAAATTGTATAACTCCAAGAAGCAATCATAGGCAAAACACTCTCCAACATAAATCACAGCAGGATCCTCTATGACCCACATCCCAGAGTAATGGAAATAAAAGCAAAAATAAATAAATGGGACTTAATTAAACTTAAAAGCTTTTGCACAACGGAGGAAACTATAAGCAAGGTGAAAAGACAGCCTTCAGAATGGGAAAAAAATAATAATAAACAAAACAACTGACAAAGAATTAACCTGAAAAATATACTAGCAACTCCTGCAACTCAATCCCAGAAAAATAAACAACTCAATCAAAAAATGCATCAAAGAAGTAAACAGACATTTCTCCAAAGAAGACA
>SJYQ01001602.1:91275-103063 GCA_006410935.1 Redunca redunca | reverse complement strand
AGTTATGACCAATCTAGATAGCATATTGAAAGGCAGAGACATTACTTTGCCAACAGAGGTCCATCTAGTCAAGGCTATGGTTTTTCTAGTGGTCATGTTTGGATGTGAGAGTTGGACTGTGAAGAAGGCAGAGAGCCAAAGAATTGATGCTTTTGAACTGTGGTGTTGGAGAAGACTCTTGAGAGTCCTTTGGACTGCAAGGAGATCCAAGCAATCCATTCTTGGAGATCAGTGCTGGGTGTTCTTTGGAAGGACAGATGCTAAAGCTGAAACTCCACTACTTTGGCCCCCTCATGCAAAGAGTGGAGTCATTGGAAAAAAATCCCTGATGCTGGGAGGGATTGGGGGAAGGACAAGAAGGGATGGCAGAGGATGAGAAGGCTGGATGTCATCACTGACTTGATGGACGTGAGTCTGAGTGAACTCCAGGAGTTGGCGATAGATAGGGAGCTCTGGTGTGCTGCGATTAATGGGGTAGCAAAGAGTCGGAAACGACTGAGTGACTAAACTGAACTGAAAGCCCTTTCTAACACCACACACAAAAATAAACTAAAAATGGATTAAAGATCTAAACATAAGACCAGAAATTGTATAACTCCAAGAGGCAATCATAGGCAAAACACTCTCCAACATAAATCACAGCAGGATCCTCTATGACCCACATCCCAGAGTAATGGAAATAAAAGCAAAAATAAATAAATGGGACTTAATTAAACTTAAAAGCTTTTGCACAACGGAGGAAACTATAAGCAAGGTGAAAAGACAGCCTTCAGAATGGGAAAAAAATAATAATAAACAAAACAACTGACAAAGAATTAACCTGAAAAATATACTAGCAACTCCTGCAACTCAATCCCAGAAAAATAAACAACTCAATCAAAAAATGCATCAAAGAAGTAAACAGACATTTCTCCAAAGAAGACACACAGATGACTAACAAACACATGAAGAGATGTTCAACATCACTCATTATCAGAGAAATGCAAATCAAAACCACAATGAGGTACCATCTCACACCAGTCAGAATGGCTATTCTCCAAAAATCTACAAACAATGAATGCTGGAGAGGTGTGGAGAAAAGGGAACCCTCTTACACTGTTGGTGGGAATGTAAACTAGTACAGCGACTATGGAGAATAGTGTGGAGATTCCTTAAAAACTGGAAATAGTACTGCCTTACAACCCCTCAACTCCAGTGCTGGGCACCACTGAAACAAGGAAACAACAATTGAAAGAGACACATGTACCCCAACATTCATCACAGCACTATTTATAATAGCTAGGACATGGAAGCAACCTAGATGTCCATCAGGAGACAAATGGATGAGAAAGCTGTGGGACATATACACAGTGGAATATTATGCAACAATTAAAAAGAATACATTTGAGTCAGTTCTAATGAGATGGATGAAACTGGAGACTATTATACAGAGTGAAATAAGCCAGAAAGAAAAACACCAATACAGTATACTAATGCATATATATGGAACTTAGAAAGATGATAGCTATAGCACTATATGCGAGACAGCAAGAGACACAGATGTACAGAACAGTCTTTTTGGACTCTGTGGGAGAAAACAAGGGTGGGATGATTTGAGAGAAGTGCATTGAAATATGTATATTATCATATGTGGAACAGAACTCCAGTCCAGGTTTGATGCATGAGACTGGGTGCTCAGGGCTGGTGCACTGGGATGACCCAGATGGATGAGATGGGGAGGAAGTTGACAAGGGGCATCAGGATGGGGAACATATGTACACCCATGGCTGATTCATGTCAATGTATGGCAAAACCACTACAATATTGTAAAGTAATTAGCCTCCATTTAAAATAAATAAATTAAAAATAGTAACAAAAAATGTGAATACCACTACATATAGAAAATAAATAAACAAAAGGTACCAATATATGCAACAATAAGGATGTAACTTAAAAACATTGTGAAAGATGCCATGTGAAAAATGCAGCATATTATTTGATTCCATTAATGTGAAATGTGCAGAATTTGAAAGACAAGTGGTTAGCAGGGCCTGGCAGGGATTTAAGGGAACTACCTAATGCTGATGAGGTCTTGTTTGAGGGGAGGAAGATATCCTGTAGTTGGACACAAGGGAGGCTACACAGCACTGTGAATGTGCTAAATGCCCCTGAGTTGCCCACTTCCAAAAAGTGACATTTGTGGAATGAAAATTCTACCTTGATTTAAAAACAGGTGATTTCTTTATGCTGGAGGTCACCACAGCTCCTAATGACTCAGCACACAGCAGTGCATACAGAAGCAGATGTGAACCACACTGGTGGTCACTGCTTCTCCCTGCTCACCCTACACATGTGCCAAAGAGCCCTTCCTTGTGTGCATCCTCTTGTCACATCTGTACAGCACTTGGGAGCAGGCCCCAGGACCAAGGGGAAAGACTGCATGCAGCACCCCATGTACCCTCTACTAACAAAGATAACAGCACAGTAACATCACTCTCTACAACTTTCCTGCCTAACCATTGCATGTTACCATATGACAAAAGCAGCTGGAGCTAACTCCCAGATGTCGGTGTTGCCTGGGCTTTTTCAGCCCTCCTGATTTTGCCCTCCACCACCCTACTCTGAAGACACTTGTGCAAATGTTCCAGGCAACTCAGTTGGCATGTTCTCATTGGAGAGTTGCTCTGAGGTTAAGATGTCACTGAAGGAAGGGCAGGATTGTCCAGTCAATCCATTCTCTCACCAAACCCCTGCCCTGGTGGCCATTAGCTGGGGCACATGTGTATCCATTTGTGTTTCTGTACTCCTGGCGTCTGATTGGCAAGGAGTTGGCCCAGGGTTGGGTCCTGACTCCTCCCAGAGGAGTTGCTGGAACTGGATGAAGTGTCCTGGCCACGTGGGAAAGGGCTCCTGAGAGGGGTGGGAGGTGTTTCTCTTCCTTCCCTTGGTTGTCTCTCTTCAAACCATGCCAGGCCAATCTGCTGATTTAGAGGGACAAGAGGGTGATTGATGGCTGATAGGTAGAGTGGCCTAAGTGGATTCTTGGATGTCCTGGAAGAGGCATGCCCGGGAGCATGTTGGGGAACAGCTGAGCGACATGAGGGGAGGGGCAAAGATTGCTGGTGCCTGGGGATGCAGGGCAGACCTCTCAGACCTCAGGGCACTGGGCTTTGACTGTGGGAAAGTTCCTGCTCATGCTGGTCTCCGGTCATCCCTCAATCCGTCTGGGAGGAATTCTTGGAGGGCCAGAATGGCCTGGATAGAGGGAGGGAGGCATTATCCTGCCTGCCCTGCAGGTGGTCCCCAGTAGATCCAGTGATGGAAGCCATAGGATATGCCTGCTCAGAGGAGAGATCTAGGACACATCCTCAGGGTCCTTTTCTTTCTTTGTTTACCAGCAAGGGACTCCACACTCAGTGCATTCCTTCTAAGAGATGGCTGTTTGTTGGTGGCCTGTTTACTCACAGCTTGGGGTAGCTTCTCTGTTTGGCAGGACCAGCACCAGTGCTGCCATCTGGACACACAGAGAGAAAGGGTCAGTGCTGGAGGAGAGGTATCCTGATATAGGTGGTAGTGGTAGGGACACAACTGCCGTTGTTGAGCACTAAGGCCTGGGCACCTCCTTAGGACTCTGTAAGCCTTGGTGTCCTATGTTTGAGAAGCACAAAGCACCTGGGCCTGAGGGTGCTTGCCATGGGATGTGTGTGTAGGCCTGAGGAAGATCAACTTTGATGACATGAGACTCAGTCTGGGGAGAATCCACGGGAACTCTGAACAAGAAGTGTTCCAAGCTTGGTGTTAAAGGCCCAGCCAGGGTGAATGGATGAGACACTAGAGGAGAAAATGTTGCCAGTCTATCATAGAGTATATCTATGTGTGCCCTGGGGAACGTGTGCTGGGAGTTCCTGGCACACCAAAAGAGGCTGGAGAGACAAAAAGGGACTGGCAATGAAGTCTTCCTTAGTTGGCAGACAGGTCTTTTGATATCTGCTATGGTGCTTTCCTTGAAAAATGCATAAGGTGATCTGCATCAAGAGGGAGTCAGCTGACTACACTTTTTGCAAAAGGAACAGTTAAGATTACACGTCAAGACTGGCAACAAAGCAATTTGGAAGACCACAGCAGTTGACACTGTCTGTGAAGCCTTGGAAGCTAGGCCAGCTCTGGACAGCTGTGCATAATAAATGGGCACTGTTTAAAGCTTCTAAATGTGTACCTATAGTATGAAAGTGGGGAAGGCAATGACACCCCACTCCAGTACTCTTGCTGGGAAAATCCCATGAGTGAAGAAGCCTGGTAGGCTGCAGTCCTTGAGGTTGCTAAGAGTCGGGCACGACTGAGCGACTTCACTTTCACTTTTCACTTTCATGCATTGGAGAAGAAAATGGCAAACCACTCCAGTGTTCTTGCCTGGAGAATCCCAAGGACAGAGGAGCCTTGTAGGAGGTCGTCTATGGGGTCACACAGAGTTGGACATGACTGAAGCGACTTAGCAGCAGCAGCAACATAAAGTGAAAGAAAAAGTCATTCAGTTGTGTCCTAACTCTTTGTGACCCCATGGACTATACAGTCCACGGAATTCTCCAGGCCAGAATACTGTGGTGGGTAGCTCTCCTTTCTCCAGGGGATATTCCAAACCAGGAGTTGAACCCAGGTTTCCCCTATTGTAGATGGACTCTTTACCAGCTGAGCCACAAGGGGAGTTATATGTACCTATAGGGTATATGAGGCTGGATTAGGTAAGTGCAGCTTTTGCCCATGGGTGTGGTTTTCTTGTCACTGAGGCCGCATGCAGTGGTGAATCCTGGACTCAAAGGTTATCAGTCTCTGAGCTCTCTTTGGTCAACTTTCAACTGTTTTCCTGGCTCAACTCACAACAGTTTGGCAGTTTTGCCCTTGTTTGTCTTTCTTTACAAGATCTTCCTCCCTAAATTCACTGACCAAACTCATTTCATTTCTAGCAGTGCTTGTCATCACTGCAAGCTGCATCTTTAACCAGCCTCAAGGTCCCAAGTTTAGAAGGTTTTAGCATTTCAGAAAACTCAAGTTTTCTTCTTCTTTGTTTTCCTCTGTATCCCTTCTATCCAAGGGTTCTGGCAAAATGGTACTGGAATAGGTCCTAAAACGTGTAGGTCCAACTGGAATAGGTCCTAAAACGTATAGGTCCAGATGATCCTCCCCACTTGCATCATCTAAGCAGGAATGGACTGACTTAAAAGAATGTCAATTGGTTCCCCCAGCCCAGCGGGGATCCATAACCTCTGTGAGGTCCAGCAAGAAACTTAAGAACAGAAGACCCAGTTTCTCCAGTCACATTTCCAAGCACACGGTGATAAAGAGCAACAAGACAATAAAAAAAAGTTAGGGTTTGGCCTGATAACCTCCTCAGCTCTTTCTTATCATAGACTGAAATATGGAATTAGCTGCTTTGATATGAGCTCCATGATTTTAAGTCATACTTCTTTTCGGTATAATTTCTCTAACTTGTACCACTGTCTATTGTGCTAGGTTGAATTGAGTTCCCCCTAAAGAATATGCTGGTATTGTCCCTGGTGGCTCAGCCTGCCAATGTGGGAGATCTTTGATGTATGGTGCAAAGTGAGAGAGCTGGGAAATCATATCTGCTTCTGACTTTAGTCTGTCACAATATCACAATTTAATTGTCTCTGGAAAATTCCACCTTACCTTTGGGAAAAGGCTCAAAAGGAAGTAACATCTTAACAGCATTATGAAAAGAGATTTGATCCTGTAGGTTCCAGCTGAAACGGTCTCAAGGACACCCAGGGTTCCCTGGACTCTGCTTTGAGAACTGCAGTGTTATTTCATATTTCCTGGGTCCTGAAAATGTATTTATTATTTATATTGAAACTTGTCTTTGTTATAATTAATCATTTTGTATTTTGGGATGCAGTAATTCTGATGCAGACTGTCCTGTCTGATGCTGTTACTGGGTGGCAAGAAATCTGGAGCAGCACCAGGGAGTCAACGGAATGGCAAAAGATCAGAATGAAANTGTGTCCTAACTCTTTGTGACCCCATGGACTATACAGTCCACGGAATTCTCCAGGCCAGAATACTGTGGTGGGTAGCTCTCCTTTCTCCAGGGGATATTCCAAACCAGGAGTTGAACCCAGGTTTCCCCTATTGTAGATGGACTCTTTACCAGCTGAGCCACAAGGGGAGTTATATGTACCTATAGGGTATATGAGGCTGGATTAGGTAAGTGCAGCTTTTGCCCATGGGTGTGGTTTTCTTGTCACTGAGGCCGCATGCAGTGGTGAATCCTGGACTCAAAGGTTATCAGTCTCTGAGCTCTCTTTGGTCAACTTTCAACTGTTTTCCTGGCTCAACTCACAACAGTTTGGCAGTTTTGCCCTTGTTTGTCTTTCTTTACAAGATCTTCCTCCCTAAATTCACTGACCAAACTCATTTCATTTCTAGCAGTGCTTGTCATCACTGCAAGCTGCATCTTTAACCAGCCTCAAGGTCCCAAGTTTAGAAGGTTTTAGCATTTCAGAAAACTCAAGTTTTCTTCTTCTTTGTTTTCCTCTGCATCCCTTCTATCCAAGGGTTCTGGCAAAATGGTACTGGAATAGGTCCTAAAACGTGTAGGTCCAACTGGAATAGGTCCTAAAACGTGTAGGTCCAGATGATTCTCCCCACCTGCATCATCTAAGCAGGAATGGACTGACTTAAAAGAATGTGAATTGGTTCCCCCAGCCCAGCGGGGATCCATAACCTCTGTGAGGTCCAGCAAGAAACTTAAGAACAGAAGACCCAGTTTCTCCAGTCACATTTCCAAGCACACGGTGATAAAGAGCAACAAGACAATACAAAAAGTTAGGTTTTGGCCTGATAACCTCCTCAGCTCTTTCTTATCATAGACTGAAATATGGAATTAGCTGCTTTGATATGAGCTCCATGATTTTAAGTCATACTTCTTTTCGGTATAATTTCTCTAACTTGAACCACTGTCTATTGTGCTAGGTTGAATTGAGTTCCCCCTAAAGAATATGCTGGTATTGTCCCTGGTGGCTCAGCCTGCCAATGTGGGAGATCTTTGATGTATGGTGGCGTAAAGTGAGAGAGCTGGGAAATCATATCTGCTTCTGACTTTAGTCTGTCACAATATCACAATTTGTCTCTGGAAAATTCCACCTTACCTTTGGGAAAAGGCTCAAAAAGAAGTAACATCTTAACAGCATTATGAAAAGAGATTTGATCCTGTAGGTTCCAGCTGAAACAGTCTCAAGGACACCCAGGGTTCCCTGGACTCTGCTTTGAGAACTACAGTGTTATTTCATATTTCCTGGGTCCTGAAAATGTATTTATTATTTATACTGAAACTTGTCATTGTTATAATTAATCATATTTTGTATTTTGGGATGCAGTAATTCTGATGCAGACTGTCCTGTCTGATGCTGTTACTGGGTGGCAAGAAATCTGGAGCAGCACCAGGGAGTCAAAGGAATGGCAAAAGATCAGAATGAAACAGTGGTTAGGCCAGGGCTATGGAGGGACCTGAAAGTTATCATTGTGGAGACATGCCTTCATGAATAAGCATTTCTGTAAGCCTCTACTTGCAGCTGGGCTCAAAACAAGACAAGGCCATTCCCTTGGGAAATTTAGAACTCAGCATGGGGGACAGATAGAGACAAATGTAAGTTTAACCAACAATACCCACAACTAAGTCGTTGTTACAAGGAGTAGCAACAGAATGTGTGAGTGGACTGTTGCAGACAGAGAAAGGATCCAAGAAACCCATCTTCTATGAGTGGACCTGGAGAATTTTTCAAAGGTGACTGGGGAAAGAAACATTCTAGATGGGGTGAAGGTAGTGTCTGAAGGCATGGAGGCAAAACTAGATTGCTAGTATTGAAGGTACTGCTGCTCCAGTGCTGAGGGTGGCCTGTGAGAGAAGGTAGAGGTCTAGAAACCAAAACATCTACCTCCTCTGGAAAGATTTAGAAATGCTAATTCTCAGGGCCCACTCTACTAGATACTGCTGAAGAAGTCGGATGGTCAAGAAACCAAGCACCATACTCGGAGAGTTGGTTAACTCAGGTTTGTTACACTGGTGTGCTCACAGGAGTTAATACTTCCAGTTCTGAGCGCTGAACAAAGGGGTTACAAAAACTTAATAGACAGTGCATGACATCAGACTATAGTGGCAGTGCTGTCTGTTAATAGGCTAGTTTAAGCCAGGGATTTCATGCAAGTGGGAAAAGCTATTAGGACACGGTGGGAGAGGGGCCTGCCTGACCTGTAAACAATCAAACATGGATAAGAAGGAAGCTCCTAGCATTGTTTTAAGTTTCCACTTTCCCAAAATTGTGTAACTTATGAGACTTTGGAAGGAGCAAGCGGAGTTGCAAGGAGCAAGCTGAGTTATAGATGCCTAAGTCCAGCCCCACCACTGATCAGTTTTGGGACACCCAGCAATACTCTTCACCTTTTGGAATCCTATTTCCTGGAACTTTGAAGTGGCCACAGTAAAGATATCTCCCTAATAGGTGTGCAGGCAGGATTGGACAGGACAGTGTGTGTATAGCATTCAGGCGGTGTCTCAGGCAGCCCTCAGCTGAGGGGAAGGGACACCATCTCTTGCCCACGTTTCTCCACGTGACTGCTCTCAAATTGTAACTGGGCTCACTCAAACATGTTATCTTGCTCAGTTGATTTAGTTTGGTGATTACCCGTTTCACCCCAATAAACACCATTCCCTTCCCTTTTTGGTTCTTCACCAGTAGAATGGAGATCATGAGATGCACTCTTGGGCTGGAGCTTGGAAATGAGATTACGGGGAAACAATCTCTCCCATGTCCTGACGGGCATGTTTCTCTCACTCCTTTTCCTCACTGATCTGATTGTCCTTCTACGTGTGTCCAACATCACCTCCTAGAGGAAGCACTCCTGCGGCATCCTTGTAGGAAAAAGACTTAAGAGTTTTCTTAGATGAGCTATGGAATGTCCTGCTCTGCTCCCATCCCATCTTGATCTCGCCTCAGTCTCTGAGTGCCTGAGGCTCCATCTCATTTTATGTGTGGGGGTGGGTCCAGGAGTTGTGAGGCCTGGGGGCATGATGGAAGGGCTGCCGGTCACCACTTGGGCAGACAGGCTAGTCTGGAAGCTTTGCCCAGTGGGAGCCTAGAAGTTGGAGGCTCAGTGAGATCTGTGCATCTTGGAGTTTACACAATGACTGATCCCAGGGCTGATCTCAGATGAAACAGGGCAGCTAGCACTGCCAGCATTGTGATCTTCATGTGTTATATGAAAATACAGGTGCCAGTGTTTCAGCCCAGATCCGCAAATCAGACTCACAAGAGTGGGACCCTGGAAGCTGCATTTGAGTTTCAGGGGCAGAGTGATAGTGAGGAATACGTTTGAAACTCGGGGAGGTCAACACTGGCTGCAATCTCCACCAAACCTGCCAGTCCAAGGTCATGGAGGGGCACACGCAAGAGTAATGTCTTGAAAGATGGCTTTTAAAAGCTCCCGGTAGCTTTGGAATTGACAAAGACTCCAAGCTTCTGAATATAATTTTACAGCACAATTTTAGTGTTTCATCATATTCAGTTTCTTTGGAATTAGAAATTCCCAGGTGGCTCAGACAGTAAAGAATCTGTGTGCAATTTTGGAGACCTGGGTAGCATCCTTAGGTTGGGAAGATCCCCTGGAGGAGGGCATAGCAACCTACTCCAGTATTCTTGCCTGGAGAATCCCCATGGAAAGAGGAGTCTGGTGTACTTGAGTCCATGGGGTCACAAAGAGTAGGACACGACTGGGTGACTAAGCATACAGAAGTGATGTGGTCAGTAGCAGATAACCACAAGACATTGGTAACTAGGTCTGCAGGACCCCAGTTGTGGATTTTGTGTGGCTTAAAACTGAATTGAATGACCTGGGCTGAGAATGAATAAGTAAATATGTATTTGTTTGTGCTAAGGATAAACAGGTAAAAGTCATTGGATAATAGACTCATTGCTACTAATGGATAATGGTGCGTGCAGATGATGTGGGCCAGGAGGAGCCTGAACTCCTCCTAGAGGAGAAGGAGTATTATTTAGACATTCTAACTATGCATTACTTTGCCAACAAAGGTCCGTCTAGTCAAGGCTATGATTTTTCCAGTGGTCATGTATGGATGTAAGACTTGGACTGTAAAAAAAGCTGACTTCCAAAGAATTGATGCTTTTGAACTGTGGTGTTGGATAAAACTGTTGAGACTCCCTTGGACTGCAAGGAGATACAACCAGTCCATACTAAAGGAGATCAGTCATGGGTGTTCATTGAAAGGACTGATGTTGAAGCTGAAACTCCATTACTTTAGCCACTTGATGGGAAGAGCTGACTCATTTGAAAAGACCCTGATGCTGGGAAAGATTGAGGTCAGGAGGAGAGGAGGATAATAGAGGATGAGATGGTTGGATGGCATCACAGCCTATGGACATGGGTTTGAGTGGACTCTATGAGTTCATGATGGACGGGGAGGCCTGGTGTGCTACTGTTCATGATGTCCCAGAGTCAGACAGGACTAAGTGACTGAACTGAACTGAACCATCTGAAATGTGATGAAGCAAAAGTTTGAGGTGAAAGATAAAATGGTTTTATTGTGAAACAAAACAGCTCACCTTTTCAAATTTAAAAAAAAAAAAATCACGTGGCCTTGTGATTTTTACCACATAAGGGGCTAAATGTTTTTTCCTGATTCATTGGAAAAGACCATGATGTTGGGAAAGATTGAAGACAGGAGGAGAAGGGGACAACAGAGGATGAGATGGTTGTATGGCATCACCAACCCGATGGACATGAGTTTGATCAAGCTCTGAGAGTTGGTGATGAACAGGAAAGCCTGGCGAGCTGCAGTCCATGGGGTAGCAAAGAGTCAGACATAATTGAATGACTGAACTGAACTGAGTTGAACCTGGGGCAGTGACAGTTGGTTCTTTTTAATAATAAAAACACACTCAGTTTCACTTTAAATTTTTAATGTTTATTTTCCCATTGGGTTTTACAAAATAAACTGGCTTTTCTAACACTTTTCTTCCTCTCAAAAAAAATAGTAATAATGAAATCTCATTTTGAGTAAGGATAACAATGCATGAGCTTCAGAACTTACCTGTTAAACTACCTTTCACTGTGTTCTGACAGCAGCCATGTTTAGCTGAATGGAGACTTTTCTGTAACCCATTTCCCAGACCCTCCTGGTCCACCTACTGCTCACGGAGTCTGGAATGACTTACTCATTTGCACTCACACTAATGGAAACTGTCGGAGCTAGTTGATGAAGAAGTCAAAGGATCAAGCTTCCTTGGTTTGAGACAAATGACTGCCTCTTTTGGGAAAGTGGGTCCAGGGCAAAGTGCGTGCTTTGCTACAATCTGTGCTAACTGGGTGAGCCCCCAGCAGCCAGCCTGGACTCCCGGGTTTAGAGAAGCGGCCTGATTCTATGATGGCTCCAGTCATCTACCACAAGTGGACCGATGATGGCATGTAGGGGATTCAGTCACTGTCATATAGGAAGACAGGGGTCTGGCCATTTGGGGAAACCATTCAGCCATTGAGAAGAGCACCTTCCACAAATGGAATCTCAGGGAAGCCAAGGGTGAGCATTCTTGCAAGAGCTGAGGAAACATTTGCTGCACACCAAGGTTTCATTCAGCCTCACATGGATCACGTGCAGATCACCCGTTAACTTTGAATTTCAGACTGCTTTTCCAAGAACCATTGGAAGGTAGTGTTAGTATAAAGGAAACATCTCTGTCACTGCCTTCATCTCTCAGGGAGTTTTTTTTTTTTTTTTTTTTTT
>SJYQ01001602.1:62823-90967 GCA_006410935.1 Redunca redunca | reverse complement strand
CTGAACAAAGGGGTTACAAAAACTTAATAGACAGTGCATGACATCAGACTATAGTGGCAGTGCTGTCTGTTAATAGGCTAGTTTAAGCCAGGGATTTCATGCAAGTGGGAAAAGCTATTAGGACACGGTGGGAGAGGGGCCTGCCTGACCTGTAAACAATCAAACATGGATAAGAAGGAAGCTCCTAGCATTGTTTTAAGTTTTCACTTTCCCAAAATTGTGTAACTTATGAGACTTTGGAAGGAGCAAGCGGAGTTGCAAGGAGCAAGCTGAGTTATAGATGCCTCAGTCTAGCCCCACCACTGATCAGTTTTGGGACACCCAGCAATACTCTTCACCTTTTGGAATCCCATTTCCTGGAACTTTGAAGTGGCCACAGTAAAGATATCTCCCTAATAGGTGTGCAGGCAGGATTGGACAGGACAGTGTGTGTATAGCATTCAGGCGGTGTCTCGGGCAGCCCTCAGCTGAGGGGAAGGGACACCATCTCTTGCCCACTTTTCTCCATGTGACTGCCCTCAAATTGTAACTGGGCTCACTCAAACATGTTATCTTGCTCAGTTGATTTAGTTTGGTGATTACCCGTTTCACCCCAATAAACACCATTCCCTTCCCTTTTTGGTTCTTCATCAGTAGAATGGAGAGCATGAGATGCACTCTTGTGCTGGAGCTTGGAAATGAGATTACGGGGAAACAATCTCTCCCATGCCCTGACGGGCATGTTTCTCTCACTCCTTTTCCTCACTGATCTGATTGTCCTGCTACGTGTGTCCAACATCACCTCCTAGAGGAAGCACTCCTGCGGCATCCTTGTAGGAAAAAGACTTAAGAGTTTTCTTAGATGAGCTATGGAACGTCCTGCTCTGCTCCCACCCCATCTTGATCTCGCCTCAGTCTCTGAGTGCCTGAGACTCCATCTCATTTTGTGTGTGGGGGTGGGTCCAGGAGTTGTGAGGCCTGGGGGCATGATGGAAGGGCTGCCAGTCACCACTTGGGCAGACAGGCTAGTCTGGAAGTTTTGCCCAGTGTGAGCCTAGAAGTTGGAGGCTCAGTGAGATCTGTGCATCTTGGAGTTTACACAATGACTGATCTCAGGGCTGATCTCAGATGAAACAGGGCAGCTAGCACTGCCAGCATTGTGATCTTCATGTGTTATATGAAAATACAGGTGCCAGTGTTTCAGCCCAGATACGCAAATCAGACTCACAAGAGTGGGACCCTGGAAGCTGCATTTGAGTTTCAGGGGCAGAGTGATAGTGAGGAATACGTTTGAAACTCAGAGAGGTCAACACTGGCTGCAATCTCCACCAAACCTGCCAGTCCAAGGTCATGGAGGGGCACACGCAAGAGTAAGGTCTTGAAAGATGGCTTTTAAAAGCTCCCGGTAGCTTTGGAATTGACAAAGACTCCAAGCTTCTGAATATAATTTTACAGCACAATTTTAGTGTTTCATCATATTCAGTTTCTTTGGAATTAGAAATTCCCAGGTGGCTCAGACAGTAAAGAATCTGTGTGAAATTTTGGAGACCTGGGTAGCATCCTTAGGTTGGGAAGATCCCCTGGAGGAGGGCATAGCAACCTACTCCAGTATTCTTGCCTGGAGAATCCCCATGGAAAGAGGAGTCTGGTGTACTTGAGTCCATGGGGTCAAAAACAGTAGGACACGACTGGGTGACTAAGCATACAGAAGTGATGTGGTCAGTAGCAGATAACCACAAGACATTGGTAACTAGGTCTGCAGGACCCCAGTTGTGGATTGTGTGTGGTTTAAAACTGAATTGAATGACCTGGGCTGAGAATGAATAAGTAAATATGTATTTGTTTGCGCTAAGGATAAACAGGTAAAAGTCATTGGATAATAGACTCATTGCTACTAATGGATAATGGTGCGTGCAGATGATGTGGGCCAGGAGGAGGCTGAACTCCTCCTAGAGGACAAGGAGTATTATTTAGACATTCTAACTATGTATTACTTTGCCAACAAAGGTCCGTCTAGTCAAGGCTATGGTTTTTCCAGTGGTCATGTATGGATGTAAGACTTGGACTGTAAAAAAAGCTGACTGCCAAAGAATTGATGCTTTTGAACTGTGGTGTTGGATAAAACTGTTGAGACTCCCTTGGACTGCAAGGAGATACAACCAGTCCATCCTAAAGGAGATCAGTCATGGGTGTTCATTGAAAGGACTGATGTTGAAGCTGAAACTCCATTACTTTAGCCACTTGATGGGAAGAGGTGACTCATTTGAAAAGACCCTGATGCTGGGAAAGATTGAGGTCAGGAGGAGAAGGGGACAACAGAGGATGAGATGGTTGGATGGCATCACAGCCTATGGACATGGGTCTGAGTGGACTCTATGAGTTCATGAGGGACAGGGAGGCCTGATGTGCTACTGTTCATGGTGTCCCAGAGTCAGACAGGACTAAGTGACTGAACTGAACTGAACCATCTGAAATATGATGAAGCAAAAGTTTGAGGTGAAAGATAAAATGGTTTTATTGTGAATCAAAACAGCTCACCTTTACAAATTAAAAAAAAAAATCATGTGGCCTTGTGATTTTTGCCCCATAAGGGGCTAAATGTTTTTTTCCTGATTCATTGGAAAAGACCCTGATGTTGGGAAAGATTGAAGGCAGGAGGAGAAGGGGACAACAGAGGATGAGATGGTTGTATGGCATCACCAACCCGATGGACATGAGTTTGATCAAGCTCTGAGAGTTTGTGATGAACAGGAAAGCCTGGCGAGCTGCAGTCCATGGTGTAGCAAAGAGTCAGACATAATTGAGTGACTGAACTGAACTGAGTTGAACCTGGGGCAGTGACAGTTGGTTCTTTGTAATAATAAAAACACACTCAGTTTCACTTTAAATTTGTAATGTTTATTTTCCCATTGGGTTTTACAAAATAAACTGGCTTTTCTAACACTTCTTCCTCTCAAAAAAAATAGTAATAATGAAATCTCATTTTGAGTAAGGATAACAATGCATGAGCTTCAGAATTTACCTGTTAATCTACCTTTCACTGTGTTCTGACAGCAGCCATGTTTAGCTGAATGGAGACTTTTCTGTAACCCATTTCCCAGACCCTCCTGGTCCACCTACTGCTCAGGGAGTCTGGAATGACTTACTCATTTGCACTTACACTAATGGAAACTGTCGGAGCTAGTTGATGAAGAAGTCAAAGGATCAAGCTTCCTTGGTTTGAGACAAATGACTGCCTTTTTTGGGAAAGTGGGTCCAGGGCAAAGTGCGTGCTTTGCTACAATCTGTGCTAACTGGGTGAGCCCCCAGCAGTCAGCCTGGACTCCCAGGTTTAGAGAAGCGGTCTGATTCTATGATGGCTCCAGTCATCTCCCACAAGTGGACCGATGATGGCATGTAGGGGATTCAGTCACTGTCATATAGGAAGACAGGAGTCTGGCCATTTGGGGAAACCATTCAGCCATTGAGAAGAGCACCTCCCACAAATGGAATCTCAGGGAAGCCAAGGGTGAGCATTCTTGCAAGAGCTGAGAAAACATTTGCTGCACACCAAGGTTTCATTCAGCCTCACATGGACCACGTGCAGATCACCCGTTAACTTTGAATTTCAGACTGCTTTTCCAAGAACCATTGGAAGGTAGTGTTAGTATACAGGAAACATCTCTGTCACAGGCTTCATCTCTCAGGGAGTTTTTTTTTTTTTTTTCCCAGATGGATAAGCGTGGCAGAGAAAACTCAGGGCTTATGTTAAGAAGAAATCCAATCAATCATGTATACAGATCTGCCACAGTACGAATGGGAAGCCAATGTGGTTTTTCTGTAAGAAACACGCCTTAGATCTTAAACATGATTACTGCTTTGTATCTGATTCAAGGCTTTTTCATATAATAAAAGAATGCATGCCCACCTTTAAAATATTGAGGAGATTCAAAAACCACATCAGGGAAATATCTGGAAAGCTACACATCTGGACAAGTAGAGGGAAGTACAGATGTTTACAATATTTTAACCAGTTAATTGTGTGAGGGTATTCAGAAGAAACTGATGATGACTCTACCACTTGCAGGCACTGGAGATAGATCCAGAGTGAGTTCAAGTGTGTTCCTGAGGCCTGGGATTTCCAGGTATTTACATGCCATGTGAAGTGGGAGGACCATGAAGTTCATACAGATGGGGATTGTTGCTAATGGTGTGGCTGAGAAGTCTCCTCGATGCCCTGTTGGACACAGAGGGAGAGTTTAGCCTTGTAAGTCTCAGCTGATCTCTTTCTTATTTTCTTCAGGATTTTCTTATCAAACAGTTCTTTTCCCTGGTAACACACAGGTGGCCCTTACAGGTACTTTGCTTTGCCTCCTTGTAGTCCAATCCATCCAGTGCAGTAATTGAACAAATGATTGCTCCTGGCAAGAGAACTTCCAGAAGGAAGCTCACTGGGTCATGTCTCATCAGAGCCAGCACTTTCTTGTCTACGTATTTGTAGATTTCTTGTAAGTGGCTTACCACCACATCCAGCTGATTGTCATCCTCCAGGTATGTTTCAATAGAGATCACATACCTCTGTGAATTCAGAAATGATTCAAGCCACCTGGATTCTCTCTTGCCTTTGACGATGTCCAGAAGATGCGGGTCAGCCTCTTTTCATTTCATGATTAAATCCACCAGCTTTTGGTTGGCTCGGTCCCGAGCAGCTCTCATCTGGTCAGGGAGGATTCTCTTGCAGTGCTTCTTTGCAGTCACAGAAGTCTCCTGATCAGAATCTTCCAGGTCGGAATAATTCACCTTGGGGAAATCCATCTGCAGATCTCCTTCTTGGATGGCTTTCCTCATGGGGTAAGTGATGTCAGGAGTATAATAATCCAGGAAAGAGCCCACAAAAACCCACAAATGAGCCCTTCTCTGTAGCTGGAAAGCAGTGAGAAACACCAGTTGACACTTTGCCCTTATACTTTGCTGCCTCTCTTCGTTAGCTTTTCTTTGACATTATAATCCAGATGCTTCAGCCTTTGAAGAGGAACTTGAATACTGCTCTTCTCACAATGCATGTTGGCCTCAAACAAAAGCATCCTTGTAATCTGCTCAGTTGGGCTGATACTCTTGACCACGGATGGCCAAAATGGGTGGTTCTGAAACTTAACCCAGACCATCATTCCTCTCTCAATGGGACACAGGTCCTCTGGGAATGCCATACTTGGCGACTGTCCCGCTTGCTTGCCCCCACCTTTCTTGATGGCACTGTGGCCTTTGAGCCAGCTGAGGGTTGAGATTCTTGCTGCTCGACCTCACGTCTTGGGGCCTGCAGCTTCCTTTTTCTGTTTGCTAGGCAGAGTGAATAATGCAGGCTCAGGTTAGGGGCATTGGAGGATGCCACTGCCCCTTCCAACAATGAGTTGCTTGTGCCCTCTCCAGGGTCAACATTCTCTTAGGAGGTAGCACATTCAGGGGACACAGCCAGGGACTTTGGGCAGGTGTTATTCACCCCCTCTTCTAGATCCTTGGGCACAGTGAGGATGAAACCCAGTGTAAGTGATGGAAGCACACATCCACCTCTAACATCTACACACAACTCCTTCACTGTACAGGGCAAGGACATAACTTTTGAGGTGTCCCCCTTTTCCTTGTCCACTTTCTCATGTTCATCTTCTGAAAGTGATGGGAAGTTTGGAAGCACCCTCAAAATTCTGATGTGACTCTGTTTGCATTTCGCTTGGGATCAGGGTGATGGTTGTGCACACCTGCGACTTTTCATGATATGGGCCATCTTCCCTCTCTGAAGGTACCACGGGTGACTTGGAGCTTTTCCTTTTCCTCACACTCCTCTGTAGGCCCCAGTTAGGCTCCTGACACCTTCTACAATGTTGCTTTTGTTGTCTCCTTGGAGACTACATCTTGGACTCTGGATCACTCGTGACTCTTGCTGGAGTGTAATTTCCATTCTTATTAAGAAGGTCCCAGGGCATTGTAATAGCACATATGTAGGCTATTTCCTCTTCTTCTGGGACAATGGGCTCAGGCTGGGCCGCTAGTGAGATGGCAAGGGATTCAATCACGGACTCATTTAGGGTATTTATGTTTGTGCTTTTCACTGATTTTTTCATTTACTGAGAGTATCCAAACTTCCAGAGAAAGGGCCCTTTTCCTCTTCTGTTGTGGTGAGACACTGTGTCTGGATAAGACCTTGTCTGGCCAAAAGCAGACTTTCCAAACATATAAGACATACTCAGCATCCATCATGATTCAACTTGGGCACCAAGGATTAGATAGCTGAGGTTGAGCGGTCTGGCCATCACACCCAAAGTTACAGCAGATCTCCCCAGCAGAACTGGGGCCTACGGAGGAGTGTAAGGAAAAGGAAAAGCTCCAAATCACCCGTGGTACCTTCAAAGAGGGAGGATGGCCCATATCATGACAAGTCGCAGGTGTGCACACCCATCGCCCTGATCCCAAGCGAAATGTAAACAGAGTCATATCAGAGTTTTGGGGTGCTTAAACAGTGTTCTTGCCAACACCCTTTGTCTAGGACTACAAACCATCTACAGCTTCTGCAGCTGGTGCTTTTCTGCCCGAATCTTTGAAAGCAGCCCAAGGTTGTGTTTTCAGTGGCATATGATGGAGAATACTGGCATATGGAAAAGAGGAAAAGAGTCCAGACCAATTTGGCGGAGGGGGATATGCCTTTTCTGAAAGCAGAAGGCTTGGCCAAATATAGCCTGTGTATCCATGCACCTAAGGGTTATATAGATGGCAGATATACGGTGAGAAAATATGAAAGGGATTATATATATATGGCAGATGCGTGGGGAGAACATACCAAAGATATTGGAGTTTTATAAATCTTCCAAACCCAACACCTTCCCTTATTTGTTACTGTGCATGTATTAGTCACTCAGTCCTGTCTGACTCTTTGTGACCACAAAGACTGTAGCCCACCAGGCTCTTCTGTCCATGGAATTCTCCAGACAAGAATACTGGAATGGGTTACCATTTCCTTCCTGACCCAGGGATAGAACCCTGGTTTCCAGCACTACAGACAGATTCTTTGCTGTGGGGCCCTAAATGGGAAACCTTAAAATAGAAAAGGGCTAGCTTTGCAGTCAGAAACTAAGATGGTGCCTGGCAGAAGAGATAGGGGCCTGGTCTATGTTGATTGTCAAAGCTTTTGATTGGTTCTCTTGATTTCCGTGCATGTGGACAGCACGTGATCACCATAGACTCCTGTTATAATGATGGCACATGACGATTTGACCTTTAACGTGATTGGTGCAATTATGGAAAGTCCCTCGCAAACCCCTCCCCTGTTCGCCTTTATAAGCAGGGAGCTTGCGGCAATAAAGCTGAACTGCTCAGACGGAATCCCTGTCGCATCTAATTGTCTCTCATTCGCCAAAGGGGTGGGTTGGCAGACAGCAGGCTCACTTTTCCTCGGGACCCCGCAGCTCTGCTGAGGGAAGTTCTACTGCCTCTCTCTGCGGAGCACCCCCCACAGAAACTGGTACCCAACATGGGGCACAAAACAGATGGACAGAGGTGGTGACATGGTGCGGCTCTGAAAGAAGGAGCGACAAGGGACCCTAGGCTGGTCGAAGCATGGCGCTCCCCTTTGGAGGAGTATCACTCGAGGTAAGCCGGACTTCAAGGTGCACCCGTCTCTGTTTTGAGGGAAATAGCAAAAAACTCTCCTGACTTATTTTCTTTTTCCTCTTCTTTTCTGATCTGTCCTTAATTCCTTTTTCGGGAGTTTCAGTGAACAGGCGAACGGTTGTGGAGGTAATTGATGAGTCCTGGCTAGGGCTACACTCTGGCGGACTCTGGCCCTGCAACAAGTGAGCCTCAGTAACTACAGCCCGACCAGGTGAAACTCTCCTTTAAATATTCTTAACTGAGGACATGGCCTAGAATCTTCCCTGTGGGCACGGGTCAGGCACTTAAAAGCCATTAGGGCGCCTGCCACTTGAAGACTCCCATGACAGGATAAGGGGGTCACAGAGTGGGCTAGAAATCTCTAGGGTGCCCTCCCCCAGCAAGAAAACTTCAATGCAATGACACAGGCACGTAAACAGTTTCAAAAGCATACCACAAGCCCAACTTTCTGGCCACCACCACTCCCGGTAGAATTTTTGGTGGTTGTCCTCAGTGACTTTTCTTTCTATTCTTTCTTGGCAACATGGGAAATAACATTGGTCAGTCTGAGCCTGCCCTAAAGGTGCTGAGATATATGCTCAAGTGTAGGGGACTTGAAGTTTCAGATAATCAGGCTACTAAGGTCTGGGAGACCGTTACACGGTTGGCCCCCTGGGCTGGGACACCATAACACAAGCCTTCCACTGTCCTAACCATTTTTTATCAAAGAGGGAGACCATCCCCTGAGCCTGAGAGTAAAATTGTCGAGGCATCTCAGATAGGGGTAAACCTTACAAATATCCTCCCTACACGGGTGTGCTGGTCAAGAGGTGATGTTAAAAATTGTCCAAAGCTATGGAGCAGTATCAGATTCGTGCTGCCTATGGTCATTGAAACTCTTAAGCCGGAGTCAGACCTCCCATGAAACACCTCTGCAAGGGGGAATCTAAGAAGTGGTTTCTAAGTTTCTTTTTCATAGGGGTGAAGGGCCATGGTCTCTAACCTATCCAAACATTACATCCAACATGCATGAGCTACCCAGAAGGGGCTCCCTTGATATGGTTTGGATATGTTGATCAATACTGGAAGTCAACAAACAACCGGTCTGAGTGGGACATTTGTGTCTCAGCAGTGGAGGGTGACACCCGTATTATCCTGGTGCCTGGCCCAATAGATTGGAGACCTATTTTTCTGGTGATGAAAACAAATAAGACAACCAATGATATTCAGGCCTTTCCCAAGCCCAATTGCACAAGAGGGGCCATGGAAAGCCTGACAGATCCATGGCATGTATATAATAATATGACCTCGCAATCATAGGAGGGAAGGGCCTGCTTCTCAGTTGGCACTTATTTTGGACTTTTCAATCCTAGCCAATTCACCAATGCAACAATTAATGTTACTAAATGTATAGATTACAACACAACAAAAGACTCCTTTGTGGTTCTTGATCTTCCTCCATATATATGGGTCCCAGCCAATCAAACTAATGAAGTAATCTGAAAAGGGCCCACTGATATTATTCAGAATTTCATAAAAAGCCTCGAGCAGCTGGGTTAATTATTGTCGGGATAGTGTCCCTTCTCTCCCTCATAGGTACTATTGTGATGGGGTCCGTACTGGGGATTCAACAAGTCCAAATGATAGAAGCTGTGAACAACATATCTTCCATATCCTCTCAAGGGTGCCAGACAACATCAACACAATTTGAACACCTTCAATCAGCTATAATGAGACTTCAACAACAGTTGGACTTTTACGCAAGAGCACTAGAGACTTTGACTGTCTTAACAAGGTTAAATTGTGACGTTAGATATCATAATTTCTGTCTTAAGACTTTTCTGGTTCTTAGTGAAATGTTAAAAAAGGCACAAAATCTTTCAAGCAATATGAAAACATGGGATTTAACATTTTGGAATAATCAAGATGTGTTAACAAACATCATCTTAAATCTAAATGTGTCTAAGGTAAAACAAATTGTACCCCAGATATTTTGGGAACAGGTAAAAAGGGGAGCAACAGATTTATGGGACTGGATACAAAGTCCATTTACCTGGTTTAAAAATACCTTCTATCTGATTGTTTTCATTGTTTTCCTTGTTGTAGTGTTAAAGGTAAAAAACCTCACAGTCCGCAATAGATGTTTACAACAAAAAATAGTTATGCCTGCCCAGGTCATGGAGGAAGAGCCCCACGTTGGGCACCCACAAAACCCCTGGATTAATTTAGCCCTTCAAGAGATTAACTGAGACATATAAATAGTTCTAGATGCCCATCATCTAGAGAGATTCCGCCTAGACCCCAAGAGGTGGCTGGATAGCCAATGACGGGTAAGACCCTCAGAGGAGGGCAACCTCAGACAGGCACAGCTGCAAGAGGGGCTGGCGAGGCTGGAGGTTGACCACCTACAGCTTTACGCCTTGCTCTACAGAACATCAATACAAATGTCTTGAGGGCTAAAATAAAATAAAAAACGGGGAGATGTTGGGCCCTAAATAGGAAACCTTAAAATAGAAAAGGGCTAGCTTTGTGGTCGGAAACTAAGATGGCACCTGGCGGAAGGATAGGGGCGTGGTCTATGTTGTTTGTCAAAACTTTTGATTGGCTCTCTCAATTTCTGTGCACGTGGACAGCGCGTGATCACCATAGACTCCTGTTATAATGATGACACATGATGATTTGACCTTTAATGTGATTGGTGCAATTGTGGAAAGTCCCTGGCAAAACCCCCCCACTTGCCTTTATAAGCAGGGAGCTTGCAGCAATAAAGCTGAACTGCTCAGACGGAACCCCTGTCGCATCTGATTGTCTCTTGCTCACTGAGGGGGTGGGTTGGTGGACAGCAGGCTCACTTTTCCTTGGGACCCCTCAGCCCTGCTGAGGGAAGTTCTACTGCCTCTCTCTGCAGAGCGCCCCCCGCACTTTGCCATCTCAGCTAACAGGAAAGCCTTACTGTGCAAGAAAGGGCAATCGTGTGCGTAAGCGGGTATTTCATGACTGGGACCTTGTTTGTGACACTGGACATCCTTTTCCTTGTGTACTCCTTGGGCCCCATACCAGGAGAAAGCTTAACTTTTTCTTTCCAGTGCCCCCACTGCCTGTGCGCGTAGGAGAGTCTAAGGTGATCACCAGCATACAGATATACGGGGTGTCAGCTGTTACTGTTAAATAGCATGAGCTTGGATTTCTGAGGTGAATAGAGAACTGATTGCAGATGAAATGTTTATGGAAAGGGGAAGGCTTACCCTGGGCATGCAGATTGTAGCAGATGTACTAGAGCTGGATCTGTCTATTCTCAGACTCAAGCTGCACGTCTGGCAGACCCTTCACCCTGCTCAGTGCTTCTGAAGTGCACAGATTTCTCTCAGGGGTCAAACAGCATCAACTATACAGACCCAAGACATAACCACTTCCAAAGTGTATCTAGAAAATGAAAAAGTATGTAGAAAATTAAGCCATGGAACCTGAGATTGGTTCATCATGCTCCCTTTCCCAAGTCTGGAATGAATGCCACTTTGAAACAGAAATGTTAGTTAAATCTCACTTATAATGTGGGAGTCACGTTTATTTCTCCCTCTGTTGCATTTTGAAATGCTTCCATGGTAAGCTACTGACTTTCTGATACTTAGTCCTATCTCAGAGGAGTGGGGACAACCAGCTCCATGAGAGCTGTCACCTTCCCTGAACACATAGGTTTAGTAGGAGCAGCCACAAAAGACCCTGAATTGCCAAAGCAACATTGAGAAAGAAGGGTTGAACCAAGAAAGAAACCTTGAAAAGGAGTCTCAGAAATCAGGATCCCTGATTTCAGACAACACTACAAAGCTATGGTCATCATAGGTATGGTACTCACACAAAAACAGACACACAAACTAGTGGGACAGAAAACAAAGCCCTGAACAGATAACCTTAGTAGTTCATCTGCCCTGCTTTAGTAGTTCATCTGCCCTGAACACACATTTAGTAGCAGCAGCCACAAGAGACCCAGAATCAGCAAAGCAACCTTGAGAATGAAGGGTTGAATCATCAAAGCAACACTCAGAAAGGAGACTCAGGAATCAGGCTCCCTGATTTCAGACAACACTACAAAACTACAGTCATCAAACAGGTATGGTTCAGGCATGAAAACAGACATACAGACCAATGGAACAGAAGACAGAGCCAAGAAATACAGCCCAGCACATACAGTCAAATCATTTATAACAAAAGAAGCAAGGGCAGATTGTCAATGAACATCATCAAGTCCATGTGCCCAACACACAGCAAGGCCAAACAATGCTCAAACATTGGAGCTTGGAACATAGAAAGGTTTATTACAAGGCCATGCAAGGAGATGGGTGGCTCATGCCCTGTAAACCCCAATGTTACGAAAGCTTCCATCAAAGCTCTTTTGAAAGCACTAGCTGAGGGAGAGATGTAGTTAGTTGTTAGAAATCTTGGTGTCAGAGCCTTTGTTATTGAGGTCAGGTCATGGTCAGATGAGATGTTTCTATAAATCTCTACCATACAAATGTTATTATGTGTACTGATAAGAAAGGGCAAAGTACCAAGGAGCAACTTTCACCCTCCGAGGTCCCAGGCCTGGGTAAGAGGAGGCAGAGCTCAGCTGGTAGCTCCCTCAGGGCCAAGTCCCCAGACCCTCTTCATCTGCCATTGCTGAAGGAGCCAGGTGCCCAAGTCAAGTGGCCCTCAGGCTCCTCAGGACTCCCCAAGGGGGAGGGAGAGAGACCAGGTCCCAAAGGCAGCAACGCAGGCAGACAGCCACTGCTATGGGGTCAGAGAAACAGGGACAGGAGAGAGGTTCACTGCTTGCCTCGAATCCTAGTGGGGGGCCTTGGTGAGGGCTCTGGAGCCATACAGAGACAGCTCTCAGCCTGTTTTCTGGGGTGCTAGCTAAGGCGAAATGAGCTAGAGGGCCTCAGGGAGAAGGACCAGATCTGCCTCTAACCTCACTCTCCATTTCTCTGACCAACACTCCACTATTTTCTGAATCCTGTCACTAAGTGTCCTTTACTAAGAGTTGGTAGCTTGTGGGTGGGCAGGGCCTACTGCTGCATTGTCCAACGGCTGAGCAGGACCACTGTGGCACTGACGAGTGGCTGAGCAGGACCACTAAGTGTCGCTCATAGACAGTTGGTTGCCACTGGGCAGAGCCCACTGTGACAGCGAGCAATAGCTGAGCAGGACCACTAAGTGTCGCTCATAGACAGCTGGTGGCCTGTGGGCTCCACCTACTATGACAGCAACCAGTGCCTGAGTAGGACCACTAAGTGTCTCTCATAGACAGTTGGTTTCCAGTGGGTGGTGCCCACTGTGCCACAGACCAATGGCTGAGAAGGACTCATTGCCTGGTAACATGGTGCAGAGTAATGCAGAGCAACGGCTACTATGCTAGGGGATGAGCTCACTGTGTTGTCTTACATTTCTCCCCTTTTCTTCGATACACTTCTGTCTTGAGGGTAACATATGAGTATGTTTAAACTTGGCAGAGGAACTTGTATTTATGGCATCTGGGTTTCAACTTCCAATTCCACTTCATCCTTCCTCAAGTCTTTCAGGAAATGTGACTACATTTCTAGCTGTTTCCTGTTGAAGTGGGGCATAGTCCTACCTTGACTGAAGAAAGATTTTGTATAAACGATTCAGGAGAATGAGCCTGAAAACGAGGCTGGACCTGAATTCTGGAGAATAAGCCTGACAACCACTCTTGGGAGATGTGTTGTCTGGTAGCCAGAATTTCAGAAGTATAATATACCAAATTATTTTAGACCATGACCACCTAGAGAGGCATGACTTCTGGACAGATCAAAATTACATATCAAAATCAGTAATATTCCAGACAGAGTCCCTTACCATTATAATCATATACACCAGTTGACTGAGTAACCAGTCCTTCTGTTATTCTCATCAAAGTGAAAAGGTGCCAGAACCGGGATAAGAACAACACATGTCACAAAGAAAACCTGGCAAAATGGGTATTTGGTAATGGAAGACTGTCCTATTCTTGCTCTAAAGGAGTTACCACTTGTCCTGATTTCCTTACTTTTTCTCATTTACGTGCATGCCAGCAAGGTATTGTTCTCAATAGAACTGTGCTATTTCATGGTACAAAGTAAGCAATCCTTGGTTTTAGGCTTTCATTGCAATTTATGAAAACCAGGTTTTTTCAAAGCCAGTACTTCATAACTCATTTTATTAAGCAGCTAACAGTTTCTCCTTCACTGTTCCTTCCTAACTACTAGCATATAGCATAGTCAACATCCCCTCTCCCTTCAAGGGTGAGTGTCACTGGAAGATTGCCTGTCATTCTGCTGATTCTGCTGCAGACAGCCTTATGGTCCATTGTGGCTGCCAGCGAGAGGGAAGATTTGTTTCTCCTACCAGTTAAATAAAAATTTCTTAAACAAAGTCAGTGATATATCTGAGCTATGTTTATTTAAAAGGCCTTCCTATGAATTTGCTTGAAGATTAAGCAATTTTGCAAAGCACAGCTTAACTGTCTATTAAAGATTAAAAGGCGAGGTTGAAGATGTGATAACAATGTGTTGGCAAAGAAGCTGAATCAAGTTGCTGTGGTAGAACCAGAATTATGGCTGATAGATTATACCAGGACATATAGTAATCTTTACCCATTCGGTATAATCTTGGGAGGTTTATCACCCTTTGAAAACACTTCCCATGTAATTCAACATATCAAATGACATTAATTCAATATTGTTCCTTTAGATGCCTTAAGGGCTCCCTAGAGAACCTTAAAGTCAGCTGGAAGTCAAAAGAAATTTAATTAAAATTTGACATTTGGGAAGTTTGTCAAAAAGTCTCAANGTTCCAGTATTTTATCCTATTTGAAGTGTGATACAGATAGTCAATGAATTCTTGCCATTTAACTTTGATCACTCTCAAGTTACCAAAATGTGGAGAAAGCTATTTTATGTAGACGACGTTTCATTATATCAAGTTATGTATATTTTCTTATTTGATCTCTAATAAACCTAGGTACAGCAGTTGTGTTACATTTAGAAAATCAACAAACTTAAGCTAGCTTCAATACCAGATATCAATTCAGTACTGAATATTTCCCAGATCAAGAAGTTTGACATTCATTTTAGTCAATTTTCAAATATTAGGAAGTATTTAATTTGTAAGGGCTGTTAGTTTTGAGTCACATAAGTGGTGCTCATTTACAAGTTAACTCAGAAGGATTATCACTCCAAATGGTCCCATTCTGGAGAACGCACCTCAAGGGGCTGCATTCAGGAAACAAATTTGAGTTTCCCATAGCCAGCACACTTAAACACAAGACAAATACAAACACACACAAAGAACAAAACTTAATTCCAGCAGGGCAAAATCAAAAGGGTGAAGTTCAACAATCACGTCTATTTTTTCAAACAAAGATTACTCTTATTAAAAGCAAACAACGTGAAAATGGAAAGGCAGGGAATCATGACCACACGAGTCATGGCAATTCACATGACAAACATAAAGCCAAAAATAACATTGGAGGAAAGTTAAATTTACTTAGTTAACTCCGTGCTTTCTCCTGGAAATATTTTTATTTTCTCAGCTCCAGAATTATGAAAAAAAAATTCATCAAGCCAACTTTTTTCCAACTGCATATGCAGAAAGAACCAGTTTTGGAATTTTAGACATTTCCTCTTAACCATTTCCCCCCCTCACCATAGTCTAAAGAAAATAGTGGCCAGGAAGTGTTAAAATAAAAATCATCTTACTCTTACCCTAGGGTGACTATAGGATGGAACAGTGCTCTTATCATCACAGCAGGTATTATCAAATACAGAACAAAAAGAAGTAATGCAAAACAAGCTTGAGTGACTTACCCTCGGTGACACCAAATGTGGACCACAGTTCTGGACATTTCTCTGCTCCAAACAGCATCTTGCACTGGGAGGTGGGGAGCAGCTGGCGCCTCTCAGGGAGTCCCTACTAGTTAAACAGAGCAAAATAAACTTAGGCAGATCTGCTAGAAACTTGGGAAGCAGCTGCCTCAGGTCAAAGTCAGTTTGCCATGGGCACAGATTTACTGCTGAGCTTACCATGAATTGAGAAAGAAGGGGAGAGCCTCAGGAATCAGGCTTCGTTGTTTCATATGACACTACAAAGCGACGCTCATCAAATAGGTATGTTATTGACAGGAAAACAGACACACAGACCAGTGGAACAGAAGAGGGAACCTAGAAACAGAGCCCAGTGCATATGATCAATTCATCTACATCATAGGATGCAAGGGTACATGATAGGGAAAGGATGGCCTGTCCAACAGGTGCTGTTTGAGAAACTGGACAGCTACATGCAAAAGGATCAAACTGGACCATTTTCTTACACAAACATGAATTAAATGTATAGCCTGAAACCATAAAACTCCTAGAATGAAACAAAAGCCATAAGCTCTTTTACATTGGGAATGACAATGATGTTTCTGGATAGAGACTAAAAGCAAAAGCAATGAATCTAAAGTCCAAAGGAGATAATATACAGGATAGGAAATACAGTCAATCACATTGTAATAACTCTGTATGATGGCAGGAGGTAACTAGATTTGTCATGGTTATCATGGAGTGATGTATAAAATGCAGAATTACTAAGTCCTGCACCTGAAATGAATATAATACTGTGTCTTACCTATAATTCAATAAAATATATTGAATAGCATCAGTGTGCATGTGCTTGTGTGTGTGTGTGTGCATATGTGTATGTGTACCAAACATAGGAACCATAGTGTTTGTTTGTGTGCTTTCTTGGTCTTCTAAACTAATATTGAGTGGGCTTTCACATACTCTGAAACATGCAGAGTACATCTTGCAAAATGTTGGGCTGGATGAAGCACAAACTAGAATCAAAATTCCTGGGAGAAATATCAATCACCTCAGATATGAAGATGACACCACCCTTATGGCAGAAAACGGAGAGGAACTGAGAAACCTCTTCATGAAAGTGAAAGAGGAGAGTGAAAAAGCTGGCTTAAAACTCAACATTCAAAAAACAAAGATCATGGCATCTGGCCCCATCACATCATAACAAATAGATGGGGAAAAAATGGTAACAGTGACAGACTTTATTTTCTCGGGCACCAAAGTCACTGCAGGTGGTGACTGTGGCCATGAAATTAAAGACACTTCTTCCTTGAAAGAAAAGCTATGACCAACCTAGACAACATATTATAAAGTGGAGGCACTACTTTGCCAGCAATGGTCCGTCTAGTAAAAGCTAGGTTTTTTCCTGTAGTCATATATGGATGTGATAGACCATAAAGAAGGCTGAATGATAATGAACCGATGCTTTTGAAATCTGCCAATGGATAACAAAGAACTATGATGTTGGAGAAGACTCCCGAGAGTCCCTTAGATTGCAAGGAGACTAAACTAGTCAATCCTAAAAGAAATAAATCCTGAATATTCATTGAAAGGACTGATGCTGAAGCTGAGGCTCCACTAGTTTGGCCACCTGATGTGAAGAGTCAACTGTTTAGCGAAGATCCTGATACTGGGAACGACTGAAGGCAGAAGGAGAAGGGGACAACAGAGTATGAGGTGGTTGGGTGGTATCACTTACTCAAGGGACGTTAGTTTGAGCAAACTCCGGGAGATGGTGAAGGACAGGGAAACCTGGCGTGCTGCAGTCCATGGGGTGGCAAAGTGTCCAATGAACTGAGTGACCGAACAATAACAACAGCAGACAGTGTAGGTATTCACTCTCAGAAGGGTGGTTGCATCCATATACACACACTTGCACGTGTTAGCTGGGGCCACCTTTCTTCCCACAAGAGCACACTTGATCACCATCTCCTGTGAATGCCTACTTTTCATGCCATTTTCCCAACTTTCTTTACAGCATGGATGCCCTGATGTTCAAAATATTTGCTTTCACAACTTTCAACCATTTAGATGCATGCAATGCAGAAGATGCAGTTGTTGTCTGTCCCTCTCTTCACATGCAGAAATACACTATTAGTAGGTCCTCCTTCTCTGTGCACATTGTACAAACATGTATGAATGTTCACCTACAGTTTTTAACTCATCTGTTAATAGTAGCAAATGCTGTGTTCATGACAGGAGCTTTCATTTCCCTAACAGAACATGTGTGTACGACTTTGTTCACACATACTGCTCATAGATCTAATATGAAGTAGATCACGCAGACATACTTTGGGCATTACCAGCACAAACTTATTCCTGGTCGAGGTTTTGAGTCTTGAATTCCAGAGGACTCCATATCCTAGCTCTCAGAGCACAGGTGTCATGTGACTACAAAGCAAAAGGGAGGAGAAACATGTGACAGCTGCTGCAGTCTCACTGCATCAGGACCTCCCAGCCCATCATACAAACTCAGGGATGGCTGAGTCACCTAACCCCCAACCAGTGAGCTCCACATATCACAAGATACACATACATGCACTGACACACACTTTCTCTCAGCATGACATTAGACACCTAAGATACCCGAAATGGTTGCATATCATCCATGTCCTCTGCTTCCACACACGCATGCACATGATTCTGCTTCCAGGATAGATGTTATTCTCAGCTCCCTCTAGTTGGTAATTTTAAAAGGACACTTGGCAAAATCTAAAATGATGCTCACAGTACTAAAATAGCAAAATTATTAAGCACCATTAAACTAATCACCTAGGAATGCTTATTGTAGGCACATCAGTCCAAGGACTCTAGAATTTTTATTCTAGCTATACCTGTGCTGTATACTAAAAAGTTTCTAAAAATTTTATGACCTACTTCAGTATTCTCTCACATTTACTTTTCAGAGGGATGATATGGGGAGGGAAGAGTGAGGGGGGTTCAGGATGGGGAACATATGTATAACTGTGGTGGATTCATGTTGATGTGTGGCAAAAGCAATACAATATTGTAAAGTAATTAACCTCCAATTAAAATAAATAAATTTATTTAAACAAAAGAATGAAACACTTTCTTTGAGTGCTTTCAGTGGACAACCAAGATGCCAAATGTAGCTTTTGTTTTTTCTGATTACTACAGCAAGGCTGTTTAAGAGGGACCATCAGGAGGGAAGGGTGTTAGGTGAAAATATTACACAGTGAATGTCCCTCCCAGATACAGTTTGTCACATTGCCCAAATACCTTCCATTCAAGTTTGGTTCACAGACATGAAGAAGATTTTCTTTTCATATTTGCACTATCTGGAGTGCAATACTCTTACGGTAAGATGGGTGATAAAAGACAACTAGATAGAGACTTGTCAATATGGATCACCTTATGCACAGGAGCAACTATGTGTTAACAATAGAACTTTGAACTAACCTTTATAGTAGCCTGAATTTTCAGAGGGCTTGGATAAATGAACATGCATCCAACGTTTCAGTTCACAATCAAATGAAACATGCCTCCAAACACAAAATGCACAGAGGGCAACAGACCAGAGGCTGTATTAATAGCCACACTGCTACCAGAACTTCACTGTCAATTTTAGACCATGGAGAAGTAAAGAGCCCTCAAATGCACAAGCTTCAAGTTCCTAGATTCCAGCACACCTCTTGTTCTATTCCAGTTGTGCCTTATGTGAAGGACCCAAGAACATGATGGCATAGAGCTTTTATTTCTCCAATCAACAAGCCTGATGCAATACAACTTACCAGAGGACATGAAAGACGTGTAAATGCAGTGAAAATGTCTAGAAAGGCAAACAGAGGTGTCCAGATGTGGTTCTGTCAGAAAGAGGAGGGGAACAAGGATGGAAATATGTGGTGAAGGCAGACATTATTTTTCAAATCACTTTGTAAGTCAGTACAAGGATTACACATTTACATGTTCACAGGCACCAAAATCTTAATTTTATAAAGATGCTGATGGATGGGAAAGGAATAGGAAACATTAGACAACATGAACAAACAGGAAGCAAGTGTTGAAAATGGTTCCATACTATTGCATAAAATGCAGCAAGTATACATTTGAAATATTTGGCATATCTTCTGAGGTATATTTTTATTCAGAAAAGGAAATATTCACTTTCAAAATGTGTGTACACCTAGCCATATAAGAGATGTTCAACTGAAGAAAGAGAGGAGATACAGAACATGCATACAGAAGGAGAAAAGAGCCTACAGTTTCACAAATAGAAAATTTCCAACATGGGGGACAATATCACCTCAATCTTACAAACTCCAAGCATAATAAGTTCAAACACACACACACACACACACTCATACACACATGCATGTGCACACACACACTTGAGGCATGCAAATACACATACAAGCACTAACAGTAAAGCTTTATGAAGCCAAAGCAAACCTTAAAACACAAAGACAGCACAACTCACCTGATTATTAGGCAGGGTCCATTTATTATTTTCATTAGAGTGTATGGTCTCTCAAATGTTGAAAAGCCCAAATGACTGCTCTTAGCTGTTTGAGCAGATGTCTATTCAGTTACCTGAACATGGGATTTTCCATTAATAATTGTGACTGCTTGCCATTAGAGGAACCATCTGTGAAAACTAAAATTGCCCTTCAAAAGGTTGAATAGAAAATTTCCTCAGAAAAATCACAGAATGTCTTTTCAAAAAATGCAAAAGGACGCTTGAAGGCAAATGAAACAATGTTTGACCCCTGAAATCTGTCAGGGAAACTTGCCAATCATCACTATTTTGTAAAATAAATTGCAGTTGATCATTATTAAATGGGTCATTATTAATGGATCAATAATGGATCATTATTATGATTAATAATAATCATATCATTATTATATTTGCTACTTCCTTCCCAAAGTTCAACACTTCTTTTTCTACCTTTTGTAATTAATTCTGTCACCAAGCTGGGATAAGACAAAACTATTTTTCTTGGGTTCAGATGTAGATGGAGCCACTCCAATGGGCCTTCTTGCCACAAGCATCCTGAAGGTGTGTGTTCCATGATGATAATAATTATATCCTATCCTCTGGTAATATTAATCCTAATTAGCTAATCATTCAAAGCCTCATCCACTTTGACAAGAGCCAACACCACCTCACTACTCAATTTTTTTTCTTAGAACTGGGAACAGGATTGTCCTTTAAGCAATCAAACAAAGGTTTTAAATCTGCAGTACTCAGTCTTAAATGTGGGCATATTCAATTTATCAGTTCAGTTCGGTTGAGTCACTCAGTCATATCCGACTCTTTGTGACCCCATGAATCGCAGCACGCCAGGCCTCCTTGTCCATCACCAACTCCCAGAGTTCACTCAGACTCACATCCTTTGAGTCAGTGATGACATCCAGCCATCTCATCCTCTGTCATCCCCTTCTCCTCCTGCCGCCAATCGCTCCCAGCATCAGTCTTTTCCAAATGAGTCAACTCTTCGCATGAGGTGGCCAAAGTACTGGAGTTTCAGCCTTAGCATCATTCCTTCCAAAGAAATCCCAGGACTGATCTCCTTCAGAATGGACTGCTTGGATCTCCTTGCAGTCCAAGGGACTTTCAAGAGTCTTCTCCAACACCATAGTTCAAAATCATCAGTTCTTTGGTGCTCAGCCTTCTTCACAGTCTAATTCTCACATCCATACATGACTACTGGAAAAACCATAGATAGCCTTGACTAGATGGACCTTAGTTGGCAAAGTAATGTCTCTGCTTTTGAATATGCTACCTATGTTGGTCATAATTTTTCTTCCAAGCAGTAAGCAGCTTTTAATTTCATGGCTGCAATCACCATCTGCAGTGATTTTGGGAGCCCCCCAAAATAAAGTCTGACAGTTTCCACTGTTTCCCCATCTATTTCCCATGAGGTGATGGGACTAGATGCCATGATCTTCGTTTTCTGAATGTTGAGCTTTATGCCAACTCTTCCACTCTCCACTTTCACTTTCATCAAGAGCTTTTAGTTCCTCTTCACTTTCGGCCATAAGGGTGGTGTCATCTTCATATCTCAGGTTATTGATATTTCTCCCGGAAATCTTGATTCAAGCTTGTTCTTCTTCCAGTCCAGCATTTCTCATGATGTACTCTGCATATAATAATTTCTGGAAAATATTTATAGTTAGTAAATGATCTCTTCACAGCTGCAAAGTGGCATGACTCATAGTGTGGGTATTTAACATCCTTTCCAAATAAGCAAAAGGAGGATTTACTTGTATTTTATCTGGAGCTATCTTCAAACCCCAGTTTTCCAAGACTTCAATTAATTCAGATAAGATTTGTCCCAATAAGGCTCTATCCTTATAGGCAGCCAAAATATCATCCATATAATGTATCAAATATAGATCTTTATACCTTCCTCTAACATTCTGCAGAGATTGATCCACAAATTTTTGAAACAAGGTGGGGATATTTTTCATTTCCTGAGGCAAAACCTTCCATTGAAATCTTCGATAGGGCTGTTTAAAATTAGCTGAAGGGAGACAGAAAGCAAACCTTTTACAATCCTGAACAACCACGGGGTGGTAAAGAAACAATCCTGTAGATCTATAACTAGCAGTTATATTGAAAGGGCACAGCTACTGGGGAAGGCAGACCCAGTTATTGGCCCCCATGTCTTCCATAGTTGCAGTTACAACTCTCAAATCTTGTAACAATCTCCATTTTCCTGATTTCTTCTTAATGACAAAAATAGGAGCATTCCAGGGGCTATTAGAAGGCTCTATATGGCCGGCTGCCAGTTGTTCCATAACTAAATCCTCAGCTGCTTGTAGCTTTTCAGCTGCTAAGGGTCATTGCTTTACCCCTACTGGATAGTCAGATTTCCAGGTAATAGGGTCGGCAGCAAGAGCAACAGCCTCTAGGATAAATTTGAATATGCTAAACCTTCTCTATTCTTGTTACCAACCATTTTGCTGCTGATCTTTACCAAGCCCCTTGTCAGGAATATACTTCATTTGCGGCATTTGTTTAGTAACTATTTCATCTGGGCTGTATAACAGCATTCCCATCTGAAATAATAAATCTCTTCCCCATAAAGAAAAAGGTAGTGGAGGAATTCCATATGGACAAAAGGTGCCTTGTGCTCCTTTCACATATGGCCATGTCAAGATTTGTGAGCTCTTAGCAACCGAGGGCACAGACACTATTCCTACCAAGCTGGTATTGGTCAAATGTATCGGACAGGATGAGGGCCAATCTTTTCCAGCAATGAAAGAGACTTCTGCTCCAGTATCCAACAGCCCTGGCATTCTATTTCCTTGAATTAAAAGATCTTTCAAAGGCCTGGAAGCTGTAATTTCCTGCACCCAAAAGACTATGTCACTAGATCCAAATCCTCTGGGGCCCCTAACTTGAGAAGACAAGGCTCTTCCTGTCTGATAATAAGGTAAAAACAAACCTGTGTTATTGTTTGACCTTTATTAATTTGCAGAGTTTTGGCAGGCAGCAAGATGAAAACTTTCATTTCCCCAGTATAATCAGAATCTGCTACACTAGGCACCACCAAAATTCCTTGAAGGGAAAGCGAGGTACGACCTAGCACAAGTCCCACAATACCCTCAGGTAGGAGGCCAGCCAATCTCATTGGAATCGGAGTAACCGGTTTATCAGGGGTTAATATTGTTGCGGTGGAAGAACTGAGGTCCAGTCCTGCGCTACCTGGGGTTGCTCTGATGAGTTCTGAGATGAAACAAAGGGAATAAAGGGATTCAATGCAACTTCCCCTATTGTTGACTGGGGCTGGGTTTGCCCCTGTTGGCACAGCTTGTTGTCCCTTCTTGGCAGGATGTTCCTGGAAAAAATGACACATTTGGCCACAGGAGAAACACTTTTTATTTAGAGAATCATTTCTATTAGGATTAATCTTTTATCTCATTCCCTGAATAACTTGGGGAGCAGTTTTCCCCTCAAGGCTATGGCTAGGTAACCCACTGCATAAAGGAAGTTCCTACTTCCTGGCACGTCTGTATGGAAGTCCTTTTTTTTTTTTTTTTTTTACTTCTAACAGGTCTAAGCAATACCTGACAGGTAGAATTGGCATTTTCATAAGCCAATTGTTTAAGAACTATCTCTGCTGGCTCAATACTCTTAATAGTTCTTTTTACAACAGTTTTCAGTCTGACAACAAAGTCTTTATATCTCTCATCAGGTCCTTGTTTGATATTATTCAAAGTGGAAAACTTTCCATCTGAAGGAGGCAAAGATTTCCATGCCAAGATACCTATGGACACAATCTGATTAAGTGCTTCTTTAGACAACCTTGCTTGGGCTACATTAGATTTGTATTTTCCATATCTTTTTAATGCCACAGATCTCACTGTCCTGAGCTCTGTATCATTAGAGGTTTTGTTTTTCACTGACTGTAGTCTAGCCAACTAATCATACTCTGCCAACCACAGGAGGAACTCTCCTCCAGGAAGGCAAGACTTTGCAACCATTCTCCAATCATATAGTGTCATCCATCTCCCAGCCAAGGCACCTAGCAGGGTGAGAGTATAGGGGAAGGTAGATTCATAATCATGACAAACTTGTTTAAGCACTTTTAGTAGCTTATATGGGACCGGTTCCCATTTCCCTCTTCCTCGCCTTCCCTTTTGTTTTAGTAAAAAATACTGGAAAGGTAATAGAGAATTTCAAGTCCCCCTGTTGTTCCGCTTCTCTTTTAGCCTGGGTGAGGCCCCCCTGAGAGGGCTTTCTCCAAGAGGCATGCTCCGTATATTTTGCATGCGTCTGTTTCAAGAGATCCTTTGTTTCAGAGAAGTCTTCATCTTCCTCAGCTTCAGGCAATGTTCTGGGAGGTTTTGGCTGCAAAGTGGGGAACTCCTGGGCCCTGGGAGGCACAAATGGAGGTGGAGGTGATCACCTTAAATCAGAAAGTAATAGATAATTTTTTAAACGTTTGCATAGAGAAGGGGCCTCGCTAAGGCGTCCTGCCACAGTGTCCTGCAAGTACTCTCCTTCCTCGGGAGGTTGAGCACAGTTTCCCTCCTTTTCTTCGTCAATGGCAGAAAACATGATCTGTGCAGACAATGGAGAGCCACCATCCACTGCTGCATCCTCTCCCATAGGCTGTCTAACAGCCTCATGCTGAGGGTCCAGAATGTCCCTAATCACATTCCATAGAGCAAAAGCATCTACAGGAACATTTTTTTGTCCATGCAAAGTATAAAACAAATGTAACTGATCTCCAATCTTAGTCCAAGTTTCTAGAATTACAGTGCCCTCCTCAGGAAACCATAGGCATTGTTTTGAACAAAAATTAGAAATTTAGACAGTGTGTTTTTTTGCTTACCTTAATGCCTCTATGGGCTAACATGTGAAGTAACATTTTAATAAACATTTGTCTATTCCTGGATGCATAGAGACCCATCTTCCTAGAGAATATCCTTATTCCTTCTGTACCCTCCTCATGCTGCCTAAACTGCAGAGGGGTGCTGGCCACCCACAGGTACAATCCTAACCGCTCTGCATTGTAGTCACAAAGTTACTTATCTTTCAGGTGTCTGTTTGGGCACCACTTGCCAGATTCCAGCTCCAGCAGGAAGGGAATCAGCTGGCTGATGAGCGGTGAAGGGATGAGCTGTGTTGGCGGAGAATGATGCAACCTCTGACCCAAGATTTGGGACTGCATGTTTATTTCAAGCTTCAGGTTTTCTTTTATACTTTGACAAAAGCATTAGGTCAGTGGTTTTATATTTTCAGTTCCCTCTCACCCAGATTTATCGTCTCCAGAAATCATTGTTGCCCTTCAGAGTCCTGCTTCAGGGATTCTCTCAGAATAGGCTTTACTGTATCTATTTCTGCTTATGTTTCCTATATTTAACTTGTGATTACATTGTAACTCAAGCTCATGCCTGGGCTGCATACCACATTCCTCAGTTTACTTCTTATCTTTCTAAATCCTGCTTGCCCCTAGTATCTTAAGTTCACTGTCTCCTAAAAAGGCTTCTAACTATTAATATCTCTAAAATTCCTAATATCTATAAGCTATAGTAAAATATGTTATCACTACAACATTCCTTAAATTTCTAGCTTTTAACTGTTCTTAATACTCCTAAACTCTAAACTCAGCAAACTTCTTTTGCCATAAACATTTCCCTCACAAACAAGTCTCAGATAACAATCCTTCCCATGTCCTCAAGATGCAGCCTACATGCTCATCCTGGAACATTCTTTGCAAAGATCCTTGAACAAATGTCAGTGGTTAACTTTATGAATTATTTTCTGGGCATAACTTCAGAAGGCTTTGTGCTTTCTCATGCTCCTCTCAAGAACAACAAGCCCTTTAACATGCTTTCCAGCCAACTCAACAGACAGAAGGAAAAAACAAGTCAGAATCACAAGACCTAATTCCTTCATCCCAGGACCGTGCCTGCGGGATGAGGAGAGGGAGTTGGAGTCGTGTCTCCATTTTGTCAGTAATGCCTAACTCGGTCCTGACAGGCTACTCCATTTCTTCTAAGGGATTCCTGCCCACAATAGTAGATATCATGTTAATCTGAGTTAAATGCACCCATTCTAGTCCATCTTAGTTCACTAGTTCCTAGAATGTCGATGTACATTCTTGCCATCTCCTGTTTGACCACTTCCAATTTACCTTGATTCATAGACCTAACATTCCAGGTTCCTGTGCAATATTGCTTTTTACAGCATGGGGTCGCTGAGGGTTGGACCCGGCTAAGCAACTTCACTTTCACTTTTCAGTTTTATGCATTGGAGAAGGCAATGGCAACCCACTCCAGTGTTCTTGCCTGGAGAATCCCAAGTACAGGGGAGCCTGTTGGGCTGCTGTCTATGGGGTCGCACAGAGTTGAACACAACTGAAGTGACTTAGCAGCAGCATTCGACCTTGCTTCCATCACCAGTCACATCCATAGCTGGGTGTTGGTTTTTCTTTGGCTCCATCCCTTCATTCTTTCTGGAGTTATTTCTCCATTGATCTCCAGTAGCATATTTGGCACCTACCACCAAGGAGCCCCACTCCAGTACTCTTGTCTGGAGAATCCAATTGATGGAGGAGCCTGGTAGGTTGCAGTTCATGGGGTCGCTAAGAGTCGGACACAACTGGGCGACTTCACTTTCACTTTTCACTTTCATGCATTGGAGAAGGAAATGACAACCCACTCCAGTGTTCCTGCCTGGAAAATCCAATGGATGGCGGAGCCTGGTGGGCTGCCACCTATGGGGTCATGCAAAGTCAGACACAACTGAAGAAACTTAACAGCAGCAGTAGCAGCCCTGGGGAGTTCATCTTTCAGTGTCCTATCTTTTTGCCTTTTCGTACTGTTCATGGGGTTCTCAAGGCAAGAATCCTGAAGTGGTTTGACATTCCCTTCTTCACATTCTGACACATTCTGTCAGACCTCTCCATCATGATCCATCTGTCTTTGGTGGCCCCACACGGCATGACTTAGTTTAATTGAGTTAGACCAGGCTGTTGTCCTTATTATCAGATTCGCTAATTTTCTGTGATTGTGTTTTCATACTGTTTGTCCTCTGGTGGCCTCTCACAGTGCCTATTGTCTTTTGGGTTTCTCTTACCTGGACATGGGGTATTTCTTCGCAGCCTCTCCAACAAAGCACAGCTGCTTCTCCTTAACTTGGACTTGGGTATCTCCTCCCGGCTGTTGCTCCTGTCCTTGGATGTAAGGTATCTTCCCACTGCCACCGTTTCTGACCTTAGATGTAGGGTAGCTCCTCTTGGCTGTTCCTGCACATGTGCTGCTCCTGTTCCATGCAGCCACTGCTCTTGCATGCACAGATATTTGTCTATAATTTTCCTTTTCTGTGTTATCTTTAACTTTGATATCAAGGTGATGCTGTACTTGTAGGATGAGTTTGCATGTTTTCCTACCACTGTAATACTTTGAAAGATTTTCCGAAGTGTATGCATTAACATGTCTCTTAATGGTTCATAAAACTTACCTGTGAGGCCATCTGGACCTTGAATTTTGTTAACTGGAAATGTTTTCATCATAATTTAAATATTAGCACTGATAATGCTGTGTTCATATTTTCTCTTCCTCTCAGTTGCGTTTCCAAGAATTTGTGTAAGGCTTACAGATTCTACATTTTATTGGCTTAAAGGTGTTTATTGTAGTCTCTTATGATCTTTTAATATTTCTGTGGTATCACTTATAATGTCTCCTTTCTCATGTCTAACTTTATTGATTTGAGTTTTCTCCCTTTTTTGTAGATGATTCTGGCTCATGATTTATGCATTTTCTTTATGCTTTCCTAGCAACCCCTTTTAGTATTATTGATCTCTGCTATTGTTTTGTTTTCTTTTTTGTTTGTTTGTTTGTTTTTCTGTTCTATTCTCTATGATATTTTCCCCAAATCTAAATTTTGGTTTTGCATGTTTTTTGTCTTTCTCTAGTTGCTTTAGTTGTAAGGTTAGGTTGACTATTTGTGACATTCTTTTGTTATACTCATAGTGTTTTTCCCTATTTAATAGGTTTTATGCAGTTACATTTTATTGTTATTTCTTTGTATGAATATATAAATATACGTACATACATACATATATATATTTTCTTTTTCTTCTGTCTGATTTCTTGGCCATGTAGAGGTGTATACATGTATTTGTTTTTTTTTTTTTGTTTGTTTGTTTGTTTTTTTTAGTTTTTGGGTTTTTTTTTTGTTTGTTTGTTTGGTTTTG
>SJYQ01001602.1:49068-62291 GCA_006410935.1 Redunca redunca | reverse complement strand
CTTCCAAGGAGTAAGCGTCTTTTAATTTCATGGCTGCAATCACCATCTGCAGTGATTTTGGGAGCCCCCCAAAATAAAGTCTGAAACAGTTTCCCTATCTATTTCCCATGAAGTGATGGGACTGGATGCTATGATCTTCGTTTTCTGAATGTTGAGCTTTACGCCAACTTTTTCACTCTCCACTTTCACTTTCATGAAGAGACTTTTTAGTTCCTCTTTACTTTTGGCCATAAGGGTGGTATCATCTGCATATCTCAGGTTATTGATATTTCTCCCGGAAATCTTGATTCCAGCTTCTGTTTCTTCCAGTCCAGAGTTTCTCATGATGTACTCTGCATATAATAATTTCTGGAAATCATTTTAAGTTAGTAAATGATCTCTTCACAACTGCAAAGCGACATGATTCACAGTATGGGTATTTAACACCCTTTCCAAATAAGCAAAAGGAGGATTTACTTGTATTTTATCTGGAGCTATCTTCAAACCCCAGTTTTTCAAGGCCTCAATCAATTCAGATAAGATTTGTCTCAGTAAGGCTCTATCCTTATAGGCAGCCAAAATATCATCCATATAATGTATCAAATATAGATCTTTTTACCTTCCTCTAACGTTCTGCACAGCTTGATCCACACATTCTTGAAACAAGGTGGGGATATTTTTCATTCCATGAGGCAAAACCTTCCATTGCCATGATCTTCGTTTTCTGAATGTTGAGCTTTAAGCCAACTTTTTCACCCTCCACTTTCACTTTCATCAACAGGCTTTTTAGTTCCTCTTCACTTTCTACCTTAAGGGTGGTGTCATCTGCACATCTGAGTCTACTTAAGTATCAATATAAGTGTCAAGTATGTTGTGTTATCTAAAGTTTGTGCTTCTTTTAATGCTTCATGTTTTAATTGGAAGATAATTTTTTTCCAATGCTGTTCTGGCTTCTGCTTTACAAAAGCCTAGATCAGCCTACAGTATAAAGGTGTCAGTTATTGTTTCAGTTAATCATTTGTTATTATTGTTTCATTGTTCCACGCCCTTCTTAAATGTTTCCTGCATGATCTCCATTTATTTTCTGAGATGACTGATCGTATTTACTATCGTTACTCACAATTCTTTTCCAGTGACACTTCCTATTTACTCTTTAATTACGTCTTGTGTGTTTTTACCTTGTTTCTTTGCCTGCAGCTTACTTTGCTGTCTTCACATTCGTTTATCTTACTATGTTGATGGTCTTTTCTTCCCAGGGTGCAGGGTTGTAGATCTTGCTTCTGATCTGCACCCTAAGTGGATAAGTTTGGTCCAGTATTTTTGTGTCCTTGGAGGTGGAGCGACCAGCAACTATATTCTTGTGGCTAAGCTGAGGCTTCTCTCTCATGGCAGGACCATGTCAGTAGTGTATTTTGCAGGTATGTACAGGTTTAGTCTGACTTTTAGGCAGCACATCTGTGGATGATTTGTCTTGTGCTTCTGTCTTGCTTTTTGTGTGGTATGAGGCATCAGGTCTGGATAATATAGGCTTTTGGGTGGAACTGATTCTTAGTTTCAAATGGAAGCCTTCACAGTGACTGTCACCAATTAATCTTCACTGGAGCCAGGAATTCTATGGTGGTCTATGATCTTTGATACTGTGCACAAACCCTAGATGACCAGGTCCAATTTCTGGTCAGAGAACCAAGATCACATAATACGAGATTAGACACAGGGTTAAAAGAAACACAGAATAATGGTAAGAAACCAAAACAAACAAACAAACAAAAAACAAGTAAAATAACATAAGCAATAATCACAATAGGAAAAAACACATAATCAGCAATATAACTAAGCAAATAACTTCCAAGACATAAAATAACACCAGAGAAGAGAGCCACCGGGAGAATAAAGAAAACAAATCTAACAAAAATGACAAGAACTTCCCACAGAACAACAGAAAACCACAGTTAATATAGAAACATATACCTATTAAAACAAAAATGACAAGAAGGCACAGATAGCAGGAAAACAAGTATACAATATATACATACAAAAATAAATATATGATTTAAACAATCTTAGAACACCAAATAAGCAAGAATAATAACAAGAAAGCTTACAACTGAGAAAAGAGTGAACCGACCACACAGCATAATTAAATATCATAAATACAATGAATGTTACCTAGAGTCCCTGCTGTCAGTGTTCCAGTGGCCCCAACATGAGCCACAGCACAGCTCCACATCCCTAGAAAGCTCTCTCAAATGTGGGGAGAACTGAATTCTGGATCTGCAGTAGGGACAGGTCAGACTCTAACTGGGGTAAGTGCTGTTTGTTCTTAGAGCTGCCAGAGCCAGGACATGTTCATTCATTGGAAATCTATTGTCCTTTTTTGTATCCCATAGACAACATGTCTGCATAGTTGATTGTGTGGATTTAATCTGCAGCTTGCTCAGCTGGTGGGAACGTTTTCAACCCTTCCCTTAGTTTCCCTGACCCTGTGTCTCAGATATAGTTTTATGAAAACCTCTCTATGTGGTCACCAGAGGAGCCTACCCCAAGACTCCTGTGGAACACGTGGGTCTGTCTTGTTGAGCACCAGGGGAAGTGGTACAGCTGCTTGGACTGTAGAAGCCCTGGTGGTGTCAGCTTTGCAGAGGAGCCAGCAGCCTGGGGAAGAGAATTTATGACCTAAATGGGATCGTTTCCTAGCCTGTAGTGGCAGAAGCATGAGTGGTAGTCTGGCTAGCCTTTCTCTATTGCCTGACAATAGGTCTTAGCATGTGGGAAGAGGGGGGATTCAATGGTGTCACCACCTACTCTGTGTGACTGAGCCCTAAGTTCCTGCTTCTTTGTCAGTCTGGGTGAAAAAATTCCTTTCTACACACTTTGTTGTCTTAGATCCATCATTCCATCTTCACATAGTTATAAGAAGTTCCCTCCCAGGTTGGCTTTCTAACGCCATGTTTTATCTTCCAAGCCTTATGCACACTGGTTGACTGGCATTGCAGTTTGGGGAATGTAGGGCCACACCACACAATCTCTGTTTGTTTGTTTGTTTTTTTCTCACTCTATACAAACTATACTTCATCACCTTATTCACATTGCTTCCTTTCAGTTGAAAGTAATTTAACGTTTAGTGAGAAGACTTGCCTGAATCCTCAAACTATCCCATGCTTCTGGATCTCCTACAGTAAGACACAGGCTTGGTCTTATTCCTCTCGTCGTCTTTCCACCATCTTCCCTCAATTATTCCCAGTTATGTGTAGATTCCATTTAGTCCTCTCTGTTAAGCAAGGTCTTCTGCTAATATTCATCTAATGCTGTGGGGAAACGGTTGCCTTTATAGAAGTATTATTCATGATGCCTCCAAGGAGAGAGTTGCACTCAACGTCCTCTTACTTTTCTGCAACTTGGAAGTTTTTATTTTATTTCTAGGCAAGCTCTGTAATTCTTTTTGGCATGCCAGTAAAGCAACAAACTTTAGTTGGCATGAATTAATCTTTTTTATTGGAGGTTATATACATACACAAATAACTGGCACTTCTTTGGCTTTGAAAATGCAGACAAGCATTTTTTTTTTTTTTTTTCGGAAATTTCTGCTAATGAAGGATAGTCATTAGCTTGAAGAAATGTAGTTCTTTTCCAGATAAAAGAAGATACAGGAATTGGGATCAAAATTCAGTTCCTGAAAATATCTGGCTATTTGTCAAACTGTCTGCTCATTTTTCCAGAGCACAGATTCCTTATTTCTGCTATAGAAACTTAAATGTTTTACGTGGGTGTCAAAGGTCAGAGACTGGCATGGGCCTTAGACTGTGTGTAAAAGTGAGGTCATTCAGTTGTGCCTGACTCTTTGTGACCGCATGGACTGTAGCCTACCATTTCTCTCTCCAGGGTATCTTCAATACCCAGGGAATCTGGGTCTCCCACATTGCAGGAAGATGCTTTATCATCTGAGCCACCAAAGAAGCCCTTAGACTGTGTGGACCACAATAATATGTGGAAAATTCTTAAAGAGATAAGAATACCAGACCACTGTATCTATTTCCCGGGAAATGTGCATATAGGTCAAGACACAACAGTTGGAATTGGACAAGGAACAATGAACTGGTTCAAAATTGGGAAGGAAATACATCAAGGCTATATTCTGTCACCCAGCTTATTTGACTTCTGTGAAGAATGCATCATGGAAAGTAACTTGCTGAAAGAATCTGAAGCTGGAAAAGAAATTACTGTGTGAGAAATATGAATAGCCTTAATTATAAGAGGACACCACACAAATGGCTGAAAAACACTAGAAACAAAAAGCCTTCTGATGAAGCTGAAAGGAGAGAGTAGAAAACCTGGATAAAAATTCAATATAAAAACAAACAAACACAAAAATAAGATCATGGAATTTGGTCCTAACATTTTAAGGTATATCGATGGGATGCAATTGAATAAGTGACATGTTTTACTTTCTTGACCTCCGATACCACTGCTGGAAGTGACTGCAACCATGAAACTAAAAGTCACTTGCCCCTTGGATGAAAAGTTATGAACAATATAGACACCATATTAAAAGGCAAAGAGATTAATGAAAAAGATCCGAACAAATCAAAGTTGATTTTAGGTGTAATGTATGGAGGAGAGAGCAGAACGACAAAAACTGAGCACCAAAATACCAATGCTTTGCAACATTGGGGCTGAAGAAGATGTATAAGAGTTCTGTGGTGAGCATGGAGTTCAAACTAGTAAAGCATGAGGGAAATAAACTCTGACTATTCATGGAAGGACTGATGCTGAACATGAAGAGTCAATATATAGGCCACATGAGGCCAAGAGCAAAATCATTGGAAAGAAACTGATGCTGGGAAAGATTGAGGGCAGGAGGAGTAGGGAATGACAGAGCTTGAGATGGCTGCCAAGCATCACTGACTCAAAGGTCATGGGTCTGAGAAAACTGTGGGCAATTTGAAGGGTAGGGAAGCCCAGGGTTCCTGCTGTACTTGGAGTCACAAAGAGTCAGACAAGACTGAGTGACTGAACAACATCAAAAAATTGCAGTGCTTGGGAGATTTTTCACATAGCATGTTAACTCTGTCATTGTACCTGGGATGATAAGTGAGATTGAAGACAATTAAAACGAACGCACCTCTTGTCAGTTTCCTTCTTTTCCTCCCTCAAAATGTACTTCTCATAATGTCTTTTGAGAACTTTCCAGAGAAGAACTCTTGGGGAGTCATGTGGTATCTTGAGATGGAAACCTTAGCCCACATGCCCCTTGGATTAACAACCTTGGTCTTAGACAGAAGCAGGGACTGTCTCTAAGTGTCTTTTAGAGTTGTACATCTGATGTGTTAACAGGCATGGTATGTGATCTTAGAAATGGGGTGAGATGTAAGCAAACTTATAGCTCCTCAGTCAAACTCTGTAATCCATTGAGCAGCATCTTTGACTTGTGCATCCTAGTTGCCCTTAGGAATGCTTACAAGGGGTTACATTATTGAACATTGATGCTGGTAGGCGACTGGATTCATTTTGACTTTTCCACTTGTCTTCTCTATGAATAGACCATTCCTATTCTCTTAAGGTCACAGTTTTTGTCTTCAAATGAAGGTTAACGATTGTGAAAGTGAGTGAATGCATGCGAGAACCCCATAAAACTGATGACAGGGAGTATTCAGTTTTCCTCTTTGAATCAGATCTCAAGAGTTTTGGCTTTATAGATTTGTACTATCAGTGCGACTCAAATATTCATTAAATTTTTATTTGATGGTTTTCACACAGAATTGAAACCCTGTATAGTCAGTATCTTAGCAGTGTGACGGCTTGGAAATTTAAGGTATTAGGTAAGAAGAATGTGAGCCATGTTATATGTTATTCCTTCTATTTTAACTGTCTCTCTGATATTCTTGGGAAGGGGGAAGGCAACTTCCACCATGTGGGAACAGAAATCCAGATTTCACCCTTAGTTTCATTTGGTTCATAAGAGTGTTCTTCATTGTCAGTGAGTGTGCAGCCTCAATGCTCCCTATTAATTCTTTTCAGTACATATCTGGCTAAGAAGGAAGGTAATATCCTCATACAGAAATGACTTGGTTGAAACTCCAGGCATCTACTTAGCTTTCTCTGGTACTGCCATAATAGAAGGTGGGTGTTTTGTTATTGCCAGACATAATAGATATATAAAGTCCCATTTAACTTTTTCTGGGCTGATTGGGAGAATACCATAGTTTTCAACTATATTTGGATGGAGTAGCTTGGTTATTATTGAAATGCTTTCGATCTTTGAAGATCACTTGTTTGTCTTGCACTTTGAAAAGAGAAACTAGACTTTTTAATGGGCATTTTAATTTGTGCCTCTTGTATATTTGAATTAACCATCTCTTCAGCCAAAATCTCTAACCTAAAATTCAAAAAGAAAACCCAGACATACACTGAAAAAACACATTCTTACTTTGATGGACACACACAAGCACTTGCAGTCACAATTTTATGCACTCAAAACACAATCAACAAAAGGAAAAGAAAACACAAGGACTCACTGAAGGACGTCTGTGAACTGCACAGTTCTCCGTAACTTGTTTGTAGGCTTAATGTGGGAAGTTATTTTGTAGTTGAATGATTTCACTCTAGTGATATCTTAAATCAGAATGTTTTAAAAGATATACTTTTGTCCTGCATCAGGGGATCTTAGAATATTTTGTATGTAAGACTATTCTGTTATTTGCTAAAATGAAAATAATGTTGTAGGGTAACAGTATTGAAGACATATTGACTTTTTTAGGCCCTGCAGTTACACAATTGCCTGTTACACTTTAAACATCCTATTCCATCCTCTGACCTTCTCTTATCAATTTTTCTACTTTTTGCCCCAATCTTCTGCAGTTACCTCACTTACATTTTCTATTTCATTTTTACTATTTTAGGCACCAATTATAAAATAAATAAATAAATAAAGGAAAGTACATTAAATTCATGTACAATGTTTACCTAACATATTGAACTATATTCTCTATAACAGCTTGAGAATTAAAGGTGCTGATATGTTAAAGCCATATCGGAATTGATCACCAAGGTAACATATCATGTAACCATGCTTCCCTTGAGGTACAATTTAATAATATATTTTCATGAGGGAACAAAAACAGTAGTTTTTAAACATGATACTTTTGATGTCCTTATCCATGTTCACTAAGTCCTTAGTCACAAAGGACTAAGTGGATTAATCCTGTTCTTTTTGAGAAGGACCTGCCTCTCAAAGAATATGAAAATAAGTTAATACGGAGTGAGAAGGAATAATCAGTATATGGTAATGAAATAGAAGATGTATTCATATTTAAGGTGACATTTCTCAAAGCATGTGAATTTGACTACATAGTAAGATGCCTGAAATCTAAAACAAGGCCATTGGACTTTGTGCTTGAAGTGATAACTAAGGACACCAATGTCGGTAATTCTTACAATTTCTGTAAAATGCTTACTTATCGAAAGCATGGTATTATTACCTACATTTAAGGAAAGTTTTCAGTGAAAGAAAAAGTGCGCTGTGTGAACAACTCCCTTATCTACACAAATATTCCACAGATTTCACTGTGTATTAGCTGCAAGAATGAGAATGGTGAACTTAACTCGGTGTTTCCTATGTGGATTACCATGATAAAACAGGGACATGACTTGATGTTGCCACCACTGTCTAAAGGAATGGCCATGGGGTGGTTGTAAGATGGTGGAGGAATAGAATAGGGATACTGCTTTCTCCACCATGAATTTATTGAAAGAACATTTGAACACTGAGCAAATTCCACAAAACAGCTTCTAAATGCTGGCAGAGAACATCAGTCACCCAGAAAGACAGCCCATTGTCTTCAATAGGAGGTAGGAAAAAAGGTAAAAGACAAAAAGAAAGACAAAAGAGGTAGGGATGGAGATCCATCCCTGAAAGGGAGTCTTAAAAGAGAGAGAAGTTTCTAGACATCAGGAAACAGTCTCACCAGTTAGTCAGCGGCAAGCCTTAGAACCTCAGAGGGCAACATAAATGGGAGGAAAAAAAATAATTAAAACCCACAGATTATGTGCCTACAGGCAACTCTTAGTGGAGAAGCAGCACAGAGGCTCACATCTGCCACTAGCAAGCAGGGACTGGACAGGGACGGGAGGGCTGCATTGCTTAGGGTAAGGACTGGGCTGGAATGCCCAGAGAGCAATCTGAGGGAACTAGCTAGAGAGAGCAATCCAGACTGTGGGATATCTATCCCACAAAAAGCCTTAACTAAGACACTGCCAGGCCTGCTCACAGAACAATGGACTGAGCAGAGCTAGTCAGATGCGGAACAGCCTATGACCCGCCAGAGATAGGCAGGCAACCAGAGCCTGAAAGGGGACAATTGTGGTCCTAGAGAGGCATCATCTACCAAACTGCAAACAGGATTATTTGATAACCAAGACTTCTTGGATTTCTAGATGGTTGACATCTGCCAGGAGGGTCACAGCCAGAAATCAGCTATCCAGAAGTGACACACGGCACACCTGAGAAGGCACACCCATTGCACACCCAGAAAAATGAGTGTCAGGGACTGGGGAGGCTATAAATCTCAGCCCCCACTTGGGGGAGACTGTACTCACCAAGCACCTGGTCACCTGAGGTGCTTGGGCCCAACCAAGTCTGCACATTTGTGGAGTACCATAGAACCTGAACCTATGCAGCTTAGACCTGGGAAATGCATGTAACCCAGGGCCCATCTCAAACAGTTCCCAGCAGGGCACCCTAGACCCCTAGACCGTGAACAGTGTAGACTTGGAAAGCACACATGCCGTGAGTGGGGATAAACCCAGTGTGGCCAAGGCACTGTGAACACTCCCCACCCATGCCAGTGATGTATATTTGCAGTGTTCCTCCTTCCCCTCAGCACGACTGAACAAGTAAGCCTAAAAAAGTGACCATCACTGCCTCCTTGTGGCATGGTGGAAATTAGACACTGAAGAGGCCAGCAAACAAGAGGCTAAAATAAACAGAGGGACCACTTTGGAAGTGACAGCTGCAATAGAATAAAACCCTGAAGTTAGCACTAACTACATAGAAAGGGGCCTATAGATCTTAAGAAGTGTAAACCAGATCAAGGAACTATCTGAAAATGAACTGACCCCGCATGGTCCACAACAATACCCACATTGTCCACAACAACACCAGAGAAAGTCCTAGATATACTTTTACTAGTATATTTTTTTTAATTTTTAAAAATTAAAAAAATATAGTTTAAAAAATTTTAAGTCCTCTANTTTTTTTCTTTAATATTGTATTTTTGAGCATCTAACCTCTACTCTAAATTTTTACCCTTGCTTTTTGGTATTTGTTATCAATTTTGTACATTTAAGAACCAATCTTCACTACCCATTTTTACTTGGGAGTGAGACTACTAGCTGCATTACTCTCTCTCCCTTTGGACTCTCTTTTTTCTCCACCAGGTTGCCTCTATCTCCTCCCTCCACCTTCTCTTCTCTACCCAACTCTGTGAATCTGTTTGTGTGTTCTGGGGTTGGAGAACACTTAGGGAACTGAATACTGGCTAGATCAGTCTCTCTGCTTTTGATTCCTCCTTTTATCCGCCTGGCCAGCTCTGTCTTCTTCCTCCCTCTTCTCTTCTCCATGTAACTCCATGAACATCTCTGAGGGATCCAGACTATGGAGAGTACATAGAGAAGTGATTACTAGCTTGTTCTCTCCTCGTTTGATTCCCCCTCTTCTCCTGGTCACCTCCATCTCCCTCCTCCTTCTTCTCTTCTCCATGTATCTGTGTGTACCTCTCCAGGTGTCTCCTACTGTGGAGAAAGTTTTCACCATTAACCTAGATGTTTTACCATTGGTGCTGTATAGATGGAGAAGTCTTGAGGTTACTGTAAGAATAAGACTGAAAACCAGAGGTGGGAGGCTTAAATCCAAAACCTGAAAACACCAGAGTACTCCTGACCCCAGGGAACATTAATAGATAGGAGCTCATCAGATGTGTCCAATCCTATATTGAAACCAAGCACCCCCCAATGGCCAGCAAGTTCCAAAGAGAGACATGCCATGCAAATTCTCCAGCCACACAGGTACAGCACCTTGAACTTCAATATACAGGCTTCCCAAAGTCACATCAAACCAAGTGACATCTCAAAACTCACTACGGGACAGTTCATTGCAATCCAGAGAGAAGAAATCCAGCTCCACCCACCAGAACACTGACACAAGTTTCCCTAAGAAGCAAACCTTGACAAGCCACCAAAACAACCCCAGCCCCAGTGAGGAAACTCCACAATAAAGAGAACTCCACAAACTGCCAGAATACAGAAAGGCCGCCCCAAACACAGCAATACAAACAAGATGAAGAGAAAGAGGAATACTGAGCAGGTAAAGGAACTGCATAAATGCCCACCAAACAAAACAAAAACAGGAGAGGGAATCTACCTGATAAATAATTCCAAATAATGATAGTGAAGATGATTCAAAATCTTAAAAACAAAATGGAATCACAGATAAATAGCCTGGAGACAAGGATTGAGAAGATGCAAGAAAGGTTTAAGTACCTAAAATAAATAAAATTACCTAAAATAAATTTAAAAAAAAGAGTCAATATATAATGAATAATGCAATAAATGAGATAAAAAACACTCTGGAGGGAACAAACAGTAGAATAACGGAGGCAGAAGATAGGATAAGCGAGGTAGAAGATATCTTTCTAGAAGATAGAACGGTAGAAATAAATGAATCAGAGATGAAAAAAGAAAAACAAACTAAAAGAAGTGAGGACAATCTCAGAAACCCCTGGGACAATGTTAAACACCCCAACATTCGAAGCATGGGAGTCCTGGAAGAAGAAGACAAAAAGAAAGATTATGAGAAAATACTTGAGGAGATAAGAGTTGAAAATTTCCCTAAAATGTGGAAGGAAATAATCGCCCATGTCCAAGAAACCCAGAGAGTACCAAACAAGATAAGCCCAAAGCAAAACACCACAAGACACATATCAATCAAATTAATGAAGGTCAAACACAAAGAACAAATATTAAAAGCAGCAAGGGAAAACCAACAAATAACACAGAAGGGGATTCCAAAAGGATAACGACTGATCTTTCAACAGAAACTCTTCAAGATAGAAGGGAATTGCAAGATATACTTAAAGTGATTAAAGAAAATAACCCACAGCCCAGATTACTGTACCCAGCAAGGATCTCATTCAAACATGAAGCAGAAATCAAAAGCTTTACAGACAAGCAAAAGCTGAGAGAATTTAGCACTACCAAACAGCTCTCCAATAAATGCTAAAGGATCTTCTCTAGACAGGAAACACAGAAAAGGGTATAAACTTGAACCCAAAACAACAAAGTAAATGGCAATGGGATCATACTTATCAATAATTACCTTAAATGTAAATGGTTTAATGTCCTAACCAAAAGACAAAGAATGGCTGAATGGATATAAAAACAAGACCCCTATATATGTCGTCTACAGGAGACCCACCTCAAAGCAAAGGGACACATACAGACTGACAGTGAAGGGCTGGAAAAAGATATTCCACGCAAATAGAGACTAAAAAAAAGCAGGAGTAGCAATACTCATATTAGTTAAAATAGAGTTTAAAATAAACGCTGTAAGAAGAGATAAAGAAGGACACTACATAATGATCAAAGGATTGATCCAAGAAGAAGATATAACAATTATAAATATACATGCCCCCAACATAGGATCACCGAAATATGTAAGACAAACCATAACAAGTATGAAAGAGGAAATCAACAATAACACAATAGCAGTGGGAGACTTTAATACCCTACTCACACCTATGGACAGATCAACTAAACTGAAAATTAACAAGCAAACACAAACTTTAAATGATACAATAGATCAGATAGACCTAATCAACATTTATAGGACATTCCATCCAAACACAATGAATTTCACCTTTTTCTCAAGTGCACATGGAACCTTCTCCACGATAGATCACATCCTGGGCCATAAATCTAGCCTTGGTAAATTTTAGAGAATTGAAATAATTCCAAGCAACTTTTCTGACCACAACGCATTAAGATTAGATGTCAATTGCGGGAGAAAAACTATCAAAAATTCCAGCATATGGAGGCTGAACAACACTCTGCTGAATAACCAACAAATCACAGAAGAAATCAAAAAATAAATCAAAATATGCAGAGAAACACATGAAAATGAATACACAATAACCCAAAACCTATGGGACACTGTAAAAGCAGTGCTAAGGGGAAGGTTCATAGCAATACAGGCTAACCTTAAGAAACAAGAAAAAGTCAAATAAATAACCTAACTCTACAGCTAAAGCCACTTGAAAGGGAGAAATAAAGAACCTCAGCATTTTTAGAAGGAAAGAACACAATATTGTAAAGTAATTAACCTCAAATGAAAATCAATAAATTTATTTTTAAAAATTAGGGCAGAAATAATTGTAAAAGAAACCAAAGAAACTATATCAAAAATCAAGAAATGCAAAAGCTGATTCTTTGAGAGATAAATAAAATTGACAAGCCATTAGCTAGACTCATCAAGAAAAATAAAGGGGAAAAATCAAATCAATAAAATTAGAAATGAAAAAGGAGAGATCACAACAGACAAGACAGAAATACAAAAGATAATAAGAGACTACTATCAGCAATTATATGCCAATACAATGGATAACTTGGAAGAAATGGATAAATCCTTAGAAAAGTACAACTTTCCAAAAGTGAACCAGGAAGAAATAGAAAATTTTAACAGACCCATCACAAGCATGGAAATTGAAACTGTAATCAGAAATCTTCCAGCAAACAAAAGCCCAGGACCAGACAGCTTCAAAGCTGAATTCTACCAAGAATTTAGAGAAGAGCTAACAACTATCCTACTCAAACTCTTCTGAAAATTGCAGAGGAAGGTTAAATTCCAAACTCATTCTATGAGGCCACCATCACCCTAATACCAAAACCTGAAAAATACGCCACAAAAAAAGAAAACTACAGGCCAATATCACTGATGAACATAGGTGCAACAATCCTCAACAAAATTCTAGCAAACAGAATCCAAAAACATATTAAAAACATTATATATAATGACCAAGTGGACTTTATCCCAGGGATGCAAGGATTCTTCAATATCCACAAATCAAACAATGTAATACACCACATTAACAAATTGAAACATAAAAACATATAACTATCTCAATAGATGCAGAGAAAGCCTTTGACAAAATTCAACATCCATTTATGATAAAAGCCCTCCAGAAAGCAGGAATAGA
>SJYQ01001602.1:33287-48913 GCA_006410935.1 Redunca redunca | reverse complement strand
CTAAAGTCAGGAACAAGACAAGAGTGCCCACTTTCATCACTACTATTCAGCATAGTTTTGGAAGTTTTGGCCACAGCAATCAGAACACAATAGAAATAAAAGGAATTCAAATTAGAGAAGAAGTAAAACTCTCACTGTTTTCAGATGACATGATCCTATACATTGAAAACCCTAAAGACTCCACCAGAAAATTACTAGAGCTAATAAATGAATATAGTAAAGTTGCAGGATATAAAGTCAACATACAGAAATCCCTTGCATTCTTATACATTANGAGAAAACACAAAGAGAAATTAAGAAAACAATTCCATTCACCATTGCAACCGAAAGAATAAAATACTTAGGAATATATCTACCTAAAGAAACAAAAGACACATATAAATAAAAAAAAGCTATAAAACACCAGTGAAAGAATTCAAAGAAGACCCAAATCAATGGAGAAATAGGCCATGTTCATCAATCACAAGAAAGAATATACTGAAAGTGAGTATAGTATCCAAAGCAATCACAGATTCAATGCAATCCCTATCAAGCTACCAATGGTATTTTTCACAATACTAGAACTCATAATTTCACAATTTGTATGGACATACAAAAAACCTCGAATACCCAAAAAAAGTCTTATGAAAGAAGAATGAAACTGGAGGAATCAACCTGCCTGACTTCAGGCTCTANAATTTGTATGGACATACAAAAAACCTCGAATACCCAAAAAAAGTCTTATGAAAGAAGAATGAAACTGGAGGAATCAATCTGCCTGACTTCAGGCTCTACTACAAAGCCACAGTCATCAAGAAAGTATGGTACTGGCACAAATATAGAAATATAGATAAATGGAACAAAATAGAAAGCCCAGAGATAAATCCACACACCTATGGACACCTTATATTTTACAAAGGAGGCAAGATTATACTATGGAGAAAAGATAATCTCTTTAACAAGTGATGCTAGGGAAACTGGCCAACCACTTGTAAAAAAGTTAAACAAGAACACTTTCCAACACCACACACAAAAATAAACTCAAAATGGATTAAAGATCTAAATATAAGACCAGAAACTATAAAACTTCTAGAAGAAAAATAGGCAAAACACTCTCCGACATAAATTACAGCAGGATCCTCTATGACCCACCTCTCAGAATATTAGAAATAAGAGCAAAAATAAGCAAATGAGACCTAATTAAAAATAAAACTTCTGCACAACAAAGGAAAATATAAGCAAAGTGAAAAAGACAGCCTTCAGAATGGGAGAAAATAATAGCAAATGAAGCAACTGACAAGGAATTAATCTCAATAACATACAAGCAACTCCTGAAGCTCAATTCCAGGAAAAATTAAACGACCCAATCAAAAAATGGGCCAACTAACTAAACAGACATTTCTCCAGAAAAGACATACAGATGACTAACTAATACATGAAAAGATGATCAACATCACTCATTATCAGAGAAGTACAAATCAAAACCACAATGAGGTACCATTTCACACCAGTCAGAATGGCTACTATCCAAAAGTATACAAACAATAAATGCTGGTGATGGTGTGGAGAAAAGGGGAACCCTCTTACACTGCTGGTGGGAATGCAAACAAGTACAGCCACCTTGGAGAACAGTGTGGAGATTCCTTACAAAACTGGAAATAGAACTGCCATATGACCCAGCAATTCTACTGCTGGGCATACACATCAAGGGACGGAGAATTGAAAGAGACACGTGTACCCCAGTGTTCATCGCAGCACTGTATAATAGCCAGGACATGGAAGCAACCTAGATGTCCATCAGCAGACCAATGGATAAGAAACCTGTGGTACATGTACACAATGAGATATTACTCAGCCATTAAAAAGAATACATTTGAAACAGTTCTGATGTGGATGAAACTGGAGCCTGTTATACAAAGTAAGCCAGAAAGAGCAAACACCAATACAGTATACTAATGCAAATATATGGAATTTAGAAAGATGGTAATGATAACCCTGTATGCGAGACAGCAAAAGACACACAGATGTAGGTTTGGGAGAAGGTCATTGAAACATTTACATTATCTATGTGAAACGAATCGCCAGTCCAGGTTTGATGCATGATACAGGGTATTCGGAGCTGGTGCACTGAGATGACCCAGAGGGATGGGGTGGGGATGGATGTGGGAGGGGGGTTCAGAATGGGGAACACATGTACACACATTGTGGATTCATGTCAATATATGGCAAAACCAATACAATATTGTAATTAGCCTCCAATTAGAATAAATAACTTTATATTAAAGAAATAAAGGAATGGCCACAAATTTGCAGTTGCCAAGATTTCTAGGTAGTGTTCATGACAATCTGGATAGTCCAACAAGCATACACTCTGTTCAGAGTATTTCACTGTGAAATATATTAAGGATCAGCCATTGATTTTGACCCCTGCTTACTCCATGACTTTTCTAAATGATTAAATTGAATAATACTTTATTTAAATACACATCTCTATAACTACTACTGAATTTTAGGGAAATGGAGTCTGAAACAACATGCTTAGAATGGGTTCTTATAGACTGTAAACTTCATGAGAGCAGCAATCATTTTATAATTTGAATTAACACATGGGACATTCATGTAAATTTAATAAATATTTATCAACTTGGAAAAAATTCTGTTAATAAGAAAGGTTAATTATGATGATAGTGCAGGTTATGGGAAGTTTTGAGTAATGTATATAGCATTTGATTGGTTATTACATTTCTTTATTGATAATTCAGTAAGTACTTAAAATGTGTCATTTTCAGGCCCTAAGTTTTAGCTGATGTGAAAGATACATAAAGAAAAAAGGGTAGACCCAAAACACATCGAAGACCTGATATCCGTGCTTATCTTCATAGGGCAAACAGAGGTTCCTTCCAACACTAAGAAAGAGTTGAGGCAAAGTTGGGGCTTAGCATGACAGAAAGTAGTTTGCGTGATTGTAGCTGCAGAAGCACAGTGTAACAGAAAGATGATGAAACAACTAAGGGAACAGATATCATGTCTTCAAAGAATCTGTTAACCATGCTGAGGTGCTGCAGTCACTGCAAGGAATTTATTCTGTCTCTGAGGGAACAGATAAGCAACATCTAAATATGCATTAGGAAATATAGGATGGAATCTTGGTGGGAGGAAATACAGTCATACCTTAAGGAGAGCAGTTTAAAAATGACCGTATATAATACCACTTGTAAAATACTGATCTTGTGCTGACCGTGGGCCAGTCACTGACTACATCATCATATTATCTTTGGTATCCCAGTGATGGTATGATGGTGATCATGATTTTGGATATGCTACAACATCTATATTTTCAAGTATGAAATGGATTTCTATACTGAAGACAAGACTCTATCCAATAACTCATAGAATATGATGTAACTGAGAATTCTCTAAGGTATGTACTGTGTTTTTGCATTTTTAAATTTTATTCGTATCTCTTCCTTCTCCCATATGACCCTAATTTATACACCCATTCATTTCAGCAGGGATGATTTCAGAAGTCACTTTTATATCCATTACCTCTTTTCCCATTGTTCTCATTTTCTTGCTTACATACAATTGATTAGGTGTCATTTACCTAGGATTCATAAAGAATATTTCCTTGAACTAAAGAGTTTATAAAACAACTCAGTAAAAGACATTGAAATAAAGCCTTATTTAACTCTTGTAAAATAGAAAATGAAACTATTTGAAGATGAACATGTAACAAAATGAAACTAATGAAGATGAACATGTAACTTTATTGTTCAAATATGAGAACTGTAGGAATTTGTTGACATCTCAAACATAAATTTTACTCTTCCTTATGATGCATAATCTGACACTGATTTGATGAATCAGTTTTGATTAGGATGGTTTTCATATAATGAAGATTTTTGATGAGTTGACCTTGAAAGAGAGGAGGCAGATGTATCATGGATCCTTGGCACTGGGGACCATGAGTTCCCTCTCTGTTGCAGGGCAGGAAAAGGACTGTCATGGGCTGTCATATAGCTGTACCTAACTGGAAATTTAGAAGGACGCACCATCAGTCCAAAATAACTGCTCTGTAATGGAGATACAATGTGGTTCTGAGAAGTAGAAGTAGTTGTAGTAGCAAAGTTCTCCATGAGGCCATTTGCTTGAGTGTAGCTACTCTGTGAGTGCCGATTAAAAACGCTCAACTGATTTAAAACAGCAGGTTGATCTATCACAATCTTTTCTGTTTGTCTAACTGATATTGATGATGGGGAAGGAAAATCACATGGAGATAGGACATTTGTATCAGCGACTGTCTGCCTGGTATAAGGCTTTTGTATGAAAGGCACACTTAAACTTGTGGAGGCTGAAAACGCACTCTCCCCACTAGTTTCAGGAATAGAACTAGAGTTACAATTAACATTCTTGTTCTTGTAATCTTGACCTAATGAAGGTATTGGAGAGACATTTTTAATCCCAATTCTTCTTTTCATTCTTAATAAAAGTTGGGGATAGCCTCTTTTGAAATTTGGATTATGATAGATCTGTAACTAAAATCAAAGGAGAAAATTATTTAGTTTCTTTATAAACCAAGGTAAAACTGACAAGGAAAGCTAAACTATAAAATTGTATTCTTTTAATGATACAAATTAAATAGCATCAAATAAAACATCTTCATTAGTACTTTTAACACCTTACATGTTAGAAACAATTATGATCCTCAAGTAAAAATGTATTTTAAAATATATACAATATATACAGTAAATATCAAGTAAAAATATGTTGTAAACATATACAATAAATCCCACTTTAATTAGCTTCAGGACTTGTATCCAGTTTCAAGTTGCTAGGAATGTTTGTTAAACATTAAATATTTTAACCTCCAGCTGTTCTCAACTTCAAAAAATTAAACTTTTTCAACAGTTATCTCAATTTTAAACTGTTTTATGTGAATATGCTTTCTAGGTCACATATTTAATCTTATATATTGCCAACAAGTGAAAATTTTGGAATACCTTGCTCAAAACAGAGACATTGCTTTGTTCTTCCAGAAAGTCAGCTAGTGAAGCAGATCTTTGAAAAGTGTGTTGCTTTTTTTTAAACCCATAAAGGTTAAGCTGTCGAACTAAACTTTTCATACTATCAGTTTCAAATATTCTGAAAGGGGCCTTTCTTTCCAAGACTTCTTTCTTGAAGACTTCTTCACTGATCACTATAGAAGTGCCACTCTCATCCCACCAAATAGATCTAAACTGATCACTTTCAACTAGCTTCCAAAGTTTTTGAGGAAAGGTTAGTGAAAGAAAATCATTGAATTCATTTGTTTCAGAGACAGAAAATTTGTAACGTGGCATTTTTATCACAACTTCCTCAAACAAAGCCTGAAAAGCATCTTCTTCAATCATAGATCTCAAAACTGAGTCCTCAGTAAGTGTGTAATCACACAAAGGAGATCGAATGGCGGTTTCTGAACCTGTTGACTCATCTTTAGGAGGCACATCTTGAATTTCTGAAGGAATATGTGCCATCTCAAGGAAATCTTTCTTCAGATACTTTTCTCATTTGTCTGATTTTGTAGACTGCAACTTCAAATGCTGCTTGGGTGGCCTACAGAGATAAACTCTCTAGACCATCACAGTGGTACTCAAAGTCAAAAAGCTGTGACATCACAAAGTCACTGGTCTCCTAGCAATTGAAGGATAGCTATGACATCACAAAGTCACCGGTCTCCTAGCACTTGAATGGTAATGTTAAGCCAGTGTTTACTTTTGTATCAATTTAAAATACAGGTTGCTTACATTAATCAGTTCAGTTCAGTTGCTCAGTCATGTCCAACTCTTCGCGACCCCATGAATCGCAGCACGCCAGGCCTCCCTGTTCATCACCATCTCCCAGAGTTCACTCAGGCTCACGTCCATTGAGTCTGTGATGCCATCTAGCCATCTCATCCTCTCTCGTCCCTTCTTCTCCTGCCCTCAATCCCTCCCAGCATCAGTCTTTTCCAATGAGTCAACTCTTCGCATGAGGTGGCCAAAGTACTGGAGTTTCAGCTTTGTCATCATTCCTTCCAAAGAAATCCCAGGGTTGATCTCCTTCAGAATGGAATGGTTGGATCTCCTTGCTCTCCAAGGGACTCTCAAGAGGCTTCTCCAACACCACAGTTCAAAAGTATCAATTAAGCTTACATTAATAGTAACCAAAAATATGAAACCTGCAAAATCTCATTCGTAAAGACTTTTTACACAGAAAAATCACATCAGTAAATCTACTTAGTTTACGCAATAAAAGTGATTTGTTTCCTTTCTATACTGTTACCAAACCAAACTTGGGTCTGCTTGCTTCTGTGCAACAAAGTCAGTCAACTGACTGTGGGTTGCAGTGAAAGCAAGTGTAGTGTTTATTGTAGGACCAAGCAAGGCATTCTAGCAGCTAGTGCTTAAAAGACCCACACTCCCCAGATGCTTTCAGGGTAACGATTTAACAACAGAGTGAGGTGGGCCATGGGGTGTGTGATCAGTTTAAGACATTCTACTAATGGCCTGTTACTGAGGATATTGGGAGATAACATCATTGACCATCTAGTTCCATCTTCTCTGTGGTCTATGTACATAAATTTCAGCCTGGCTTGGGATTTAGCATCCCTGAAACTGTTCACAGGATATTGCTCAGAATATTATCTATGGCCATTGAGGAGGAACTAAAGATCCTTGACTTTGCTTAATGGCTAAATCATTATTCATTTATATTGCTTGATTATTTTCCTTTGTTTCTGCCTTTTCTAACTTCTCAGATTAAAATTCCTCCTGGAACATGAGGAGGTGTACAATCTCCTACCTCTCTCTCTCTCTTTTCATACTTTTCTATCTTTATAAGAGACCACTTAGAACAAGAAAGAAAACAAAGTGTTGGATTTAGGTTTATCATAAAATGTGACATAAAATCTCAGTTGCCAGTTTGATTTCTGTTTCAGGTTCTGCAGCTCTTGGAGTGTTTGAGTCAGCAACAATTTTGGCAATTTCCTGTTGAAATGGAGCTCAGAGTTGGAAATAATCATGAGATCTAAGCTTGTTATCAATATCTTCTGTTATGTAAACAATATATCTATTTTTGTCATTAAACCTGGACAAACATATGAAAATTGGTAGATGATTATTAAAATGAAAGAAGGGAGTGACAAAGGGAGTCCTCATATTTTAGATGCATCCAAGAAAACACATTTTGAAGTATTTCTACTTTACATATATTCAGTAACCAAGTAAGCTTTTGAATCATTCTATTTTTGGGTTTTAATTATTTCCAATACCCTTTTACCTAACAGGAATTATAAGCCATTGTATTTTTTTTATACTCATACACATTCATATGTGTGTGTATACATATACATATACATACATATACATATACATACATATACATATACATACATATACATATATACACATNAATCAAGCAATATAAATGAATAATGATTTAGCCATTAAGCAAAGTCAAGGATCTTTAGTTCCTCCTCAACGGCCATAGATAATATATATATACACAAAGTATAATTTTAGGCAATTTTATTTAGTTGACCAAACAGTTTGCTTGTCACGAATGTTCTAAATGAACTGTTTGGGAAGCCCAGTAATATTTATTTATTTTCTGGCTGAATAATTCAGATACTGTTGCTGAAAGGCTCTCCCTTAATCTAGCTCATTTTCCACTATTCTTTCTGTAATAAGAGATTCAGTTCATATTTATGAGGACACCTTGAGCCCATAAATTCACAACTCTAAATTACTTAAAGATATTGTTCTAAGAAAGCTGTTGCTATCCTCACACTGGATAAAATTTTAAAGATTAGAGTCTGCAGTAACATAGGAACATATCTGAACCACATGTACAATGATCAGCTAATGGGGCTTGGGGTAACAGCTACCCATTTAATTGGTAAAACAGATCATATTCAGGCTCTTCTGGCTAGCTGAACATTAAAATTATATGATGTATACATCCGAATCACTTGTCCATAATTCAGTATGTAATTTTTTTGATCACTTTAAACTTCTGATACCAAATATTTCAATATAAATCATTGATGATCAAAATTTCTCTCCTTTCATGCCAGAGTAGTTCACCTTCCTGCCCCCTTTTCACATCATATCCTTTGGATCTTGTCCTCCTTTGTATTTCCATAGTCTCTAAATTAGAGAACATCTAACAAGATAACATGAACAGGCTCAATGTGTTATGTTAATGGGGAAATATTTTATAGGCTGTGTATTTTATCAACATTTTACCCAATTGTCACATAAGCATTGCATAAATACTTCCAGCAGGAAACTTGAAGCCAGCAGTGTTATATATAACGAGTAACTATCATCTTAGAATACTCTTAGAAAATATTTTCTTAACCTAAACACTGAGGGTTTAGGATAAGAAACCCCACGTCCGAGGTAAGAGAAACCCAAGTAAGATGGCAGGAGTTGCCCCAGCACAACAAGGAGAAACAAATGAAACTCATGTTGAGAGTCGTTCTGCAAAATACCTGTCCCTGAAGGACTCCTGAAAATTGTCAAAAGTTATGAAAAGAAGGAAAATTTAAGAATCTGCTATAGACCACAGTGAGCTAAGGGAGGTATCTGTAGCTTTTTGGTACATATCCTCATGCAGTTCAGTATCCTACAGGGGAATACGAAACTGGAAAAGAACGTTTGTGGAAAAACTGGTAAAATCTGAATAAAACTTGGAACTTAGTTAAAGGTACCGAACTGAAAGATGCTAGAATAATTTTGAGGCTTAAAGGAGGTCATTTCACATATATACATTTTAGACATTCCAATTATTTTCTCTGCATCACACCCACTTCATTTTGACTTCACTGGAATGGAAATCTAAAGTATGGTACACTTAACTGAATGGAAATCTTCAAATACAAAGGATCAATAATATATAGACTGTGTGATCTGTGATAACACAAAAATGAGAAATTGACAAAGAAACATATTTTAAAAGGCAATTCATTTGGAAAATATCAATAATTATATTAATACATAATATATATCTCCATGGAATTTTCAGGCAATACTACTGGAGCAGATTGCCATTATTTTCTCCAGGGGATCTTCCTGACCCAGGATCAAGCCTGGGCCTCTTGTGTCTCCTGCATTGGCTGGAAAGTTCTTTACCATTTGAGCGACCAGGGAAGCCCATACAATATATAATCTTTGTCTTAAGAAGAGAATATTAAAATGTACATGGAAGTGAATGATAATGAAGATACTATTCAGCAAAAATTGCGGGACACAGTTAAATTTGTATGGGGAAATGATGGAAACAGTGACAGAATTTATTTTCTTGGGGTCCAAAATGATTGTGGATAGTGGCTGCAGCCATGAAATTAAAAGATATCTGCCCCTTGGGAGAAAAGCTATGACAAACCTAGACAGCATATTAAAAAGCAGAGACATTATTTTGCTGACAAATTTGGTCTAGTCAAAGCTACGGTTTCTCCAGCAGTCATGTATGGTTGTGACAGTTGGATCATAAAGAAGGCTGAGTGCTGAAGAAATGATGCTTTTGAACTGTGGTATTGGAGAAGACTCTTGAGAATACCTTGGACAGCAAGGAGATCCAACCAGTCACTCCTAGGGAAATCAACTCTGAATATTCGTTTGAAGGACTGATGCTAAAGCTGAAGATCCAAAACTTTGGCCACCTGATATGAAAAGCCAAATCATTGGAAAAGACCTTGATGCTGGGAAAGACAGCAGGCAAGAGAAGAAGTGGGCAGCAAAGGATGAAATTTTTGGATGGTATCACCAACTCAATGGACATGAGTTTGAGCAAACTCCAGGAGATATTGAAGGACAGGGAAGCCTGGTGTGCTGCATGCAGTCCATGGGGTTGCAAAGAGTCCTACGTGACTGAGGCACTGAACAACAAAAACAAATTAAGGAAAATTTATAGCATTATATAAAAGAGAAATGAGAGTTACAAATAACTATCTCAAAAAGTTGTGAAGATGAACAACAGAAAAATTTTATAGCGATAAGAAGGAATGAAATTCATAAAGAATGAAAAATAAATATAATAGAGAAGAAAATATTGTAACAAAACCACATATGACTACTAGGAGACTTCCAGCAGAACAGCGCATTTAAAAACGACTCTGGAAAAGGCAAAAAAGGAAATACTTGAGGCTTTGCACATATTATCTTTGGTGATTAATCAAGTTTGCAGCCATAGACAATAACCAAAGGCACTGGTAAGTCCCTTTTCCAACTTTACAGAGTCTGAAAATTGAATTTCAAATAATTTCACGTCAGAAAATAATATTCTTTTAGGTTTTCCTCAGCCATTAAAAAGTGTAAAGCTCTAAAAGTTAAAAAAAAAAAAAAAGTAAAGCTCATTCTCAGCTCACTATCAATTCAGTTCAGTTCAGTTTAGTCACTCAGTCATGTCTGACTCTTTGCGACCCCATGAATCACAGCACGCCAGGCCTCCCTGTCCATCACCAACTCCCGGAGTTCACTCAGACTCACATCCATCGAGTCAGTGATGCCATCCAGCCATCTCATCCTCTGTCGTCCCCTTCTCCTCCTGCCTCCAACCCCTCCCAGCATCAGAGTCTTTTCCAGTGAGTCAACTCTTCACATGAGGTGGCCAAAGTACTGGAGTTTCAGCTTTGGCATCATTCCTTCCAAAGAAATCCTAGGGCCGATCTCCTTCAGAAAAGCTCACTATAGGCTGTGCAAAAACAGGGGCAAGCTGCCCTACATTGATCCAAATGGAATTGCAAGAGGAGGGACTTCAAGATCTTGGTGTATGGTCAAATTCCTTAAGCAAGGGGCAGGTCACCCCTGAGGGCTGTGAGTGCTGGACACCATCAGTGGACTCCCCTGGTAGCCCACAGGCCCCGAGGCCCCTTTAGTCTGGGCTGGTACTGCTCTCTGGCAGCCTTCATGCCCCAGGGTTGGGACGGCCAGATCGGGGGAAGGGCCTGTTGGGCCCCCAGCCCCCACTCAGGTCTCCTGTGGAACTCAGTGTATTTAAGCACACACACACACACACACACACACACACAAATCTTCACAGGGGCTTTGTGACTCAGGCCCGACATGGCTCTGAGGCACCTAGGTACTGTCAGGTGGGCACAGCAAAAAATTAATCTAGTGGCCTCTTCACTGCCGACGGCGCCTTCGTCGTTTTCCTGTTTCCTCTGCCTCTCCTCAGACTCCAGGGCTGCCCCTGTCCCTGGGGATCCGAGATTCAGGCCTTTGGTTCGAGAAGTTGGCAGATGAGGTATTTGTTTGTTTGTTTGTTACTGAGAGAAGGGAGGTGTGAGGAAGAAGCTCAGGGAAGGGGAGTTCAATCACTTGCTCTGGTTGAGTGTGAGACAGCTGGTCAGCATCCGTAGAGTAGGACCAGGTAGGGCCTGGGGTATAGAACATTCCCAGAACACATGACTCACCCTGACCTTTCCCTCTGCCCCCGTCTAGAATGTGATTTTCTCCTGCCAGGGAAGTCTCAAGCGCTCAGGTCTTCTGTGTCCCCCTGAGGTAAGGTTTACAGACATCTTTACAATAAAGAACAAAGTTGTGTCTTTCTTGCCTTCCATTTTCCTCCTTTCATTCATGGGCTGATGCGTTGCTTTTGAGAGAGAGTTCTCCTAATTGGGGATTAGCTGATCCGGATTTGGGCAGTGACTTCAGGGAAATCATGGATTCAGGTCACTCTGAAGCTCTCTGAGTTGCAACCTTAAAAACAGGCAGGGAAGCTAGTGGCTTGCTTTCCCCTGCCTTCTTGAAAGGAAAAAAGTAAGAGCACCATGGGTTTTAAGCTGTGTAGAGCTGACTCCTACCACTTGGTGAGGGTAAAATAGAGCAATCCACATATCCTAAGGTTTTAGCTACAAATCAATGTAATGAAGGTTGTGGGAGTTCCCTGGTGGCCTTGTGGTTAGGACTCTGGGCTTTCACTGCAGTGATCTGGGTTCAATCTCTGATCAGGGAACTGAAACCCTACAAGCCTAGCAGCATGGCCAAATGAATAAATGAATAAAGTGGTTCACTGAGAGAAAATGTGTTGGGATTTAACATATTTACATGGGATTACTTGCTCATTTCTGTACCCTTAAGGGCTTTATTTAGTTAAGTAATTGAACTCCACTGGATGGGGGTGAGAGACCATCTGAGTTCATTTCATGCCAGTAAACAGAAACATAGGTAGCTCTATGCCCAGCAAATTGTCTCAACAACTCTGTTGTATAGTTATCTATTGCTGGTACAGCTTTGAACTTCACAACATATCAATGTTGCCATGTTTTGTTTTGGTCACACTATGTGGCTTCATAGGATATTAGTTCCCCAACCAGGGACTGAACACAGGATCATGGCAGTGAGAGGGCTGAGTCCTAAACACTGGACTGCCAGGCAACTCTGTTATTAGGTGTTTTGGTTTGTTTTGTGTTTTTAAATTTTTGCCATATGTGTAGGAGAACTCTTCTTTGTGTAAGTATGATGTGAATGATATTATAACTGGAAATGTTTGTGTTGGACATATTATCTCAAAATTGAATAGTTTGAAAGAACTTACATTTGTTATTTCTTGGTCTGGAATCCAGTTGGGTAGTTTAGCCTCAGGGTCTCTCCTGAAGTTGTAGTCAAGCTTTTCTCTGGCTTGGCAACCTCTGAAGACTTGGCTTATTGAATCTAAGCTCTCTCACTTGGCTGTACTCATGAGGCCTCAGTTCCTCACTCTGTGGGCCTCTCCAAGAGGCTGCTTATGTGCAGTCTGCTGTCTTCTCACAGAATTAGTGATTCAGTAAAGAACTTGCCCCCAGTATAAAGTGCAGAGTCTTTTTTCAGATGTTACACATCTTCACTTCTGTATTTGCTTAGTCTCACAGGTCAACCCTGTGATAGTTTGAGAGAGAACTAAACAGGGTGGGAATATCAGGAGATGTGATTCACTTGGGGTCATCTTGAAGGCTGGCTACCATACCCGTTAATCCACCATGCCAACCTTTCTTCATATGATCTCAGTTATGTTACTATGAATGAATTATTTGGCTTGTGTACACTTCTTGTGTGCTGCTGTTGCTGTTGCTAAGTCACTTCAGTCATGTCTGACTCTGTGCGACCCCATAGATGTCCATCCACCCACCAGGCTTCCCATCCCTGGGATTCTCCTGGCAAGAACAATAGAGTGGGTTGCCATTTCCTTCTCCAATGCATGAAAGTAAAAAGTGAAAGTGAAGTCGCTCAGTTATGTCCGACCCTCAATGACCCCATGGACCGCAGCTTTCTACTCAATTCTTATTTATTCGGTGATATTCTAGAAAGTCTCTTCTTTGTTCTGGATTAAGTTTTCTGTTTCTCTGGACGGTTCCCATCAGCAAACAGACTGACTATAATGTCACCGCTCATTAAAACTCTGTCTTTTGGGGACACATCCTGCTACTGCTTCTTTTATTTCAGATTTGCTTATTATAGACTTCCACAGAGTTGTCTGTAGAAATTGTTATCTCCAGTTCTTTCATTTTCCTTTAAATCCACTCTTGTCAAGGTCACCAGTGAATTCCAAGTATTTACCTCAGTGGTCAATTCTAGTTTTTATTTTTTTTAATTTATTGGCAGCTTTTATCAGAGTAGTTCTTTTCCTTCTCCCTGGGAGAGGGAAAAATGTTTCATTTGGATTACAGAATTCTTCTCTTTCCTGCTTCTCTTCTACCTACAGTTCTCCCACATACAGTGTGTGACTTTTGTGTCTGGCTTTATTCAGATATCATATTTTCTTTTAAAATATTTATTTATTTAGCTATTTTGCAAGTGGGGTCTTAGTTCCCAGCCCAGGGATGGAACCTGTGCAGAAGTTTAAACACTGGATCTCCAGGGAAGTCCCCTAGTTTGTGTATTTTCAAGATTCATCCATTTTATGGATATATAACAGTGCATTTTTTATGGCTGAATATGGTATATGAATATGGTATATGGCTTACATGGGGTTCATGGTGAGCATATACCAGTTTATTTATCCATTCATCAATTAATGGGTATTAGCTGGATGGTGTACTCTTTGTGGCTATTGTGAGTAATGTTCCTGTGAACATTGTTTTTGCATGGACTTTAGATTTTTATTTTTTATGGATACATGCAAAAGAGTGAAATTGCTGGATAATATGGCTACTCTATATTTAATTTTTGAGGTATTGACAAAGACTTTTCCAAAGTGGATGTACCATTTTACAGCAATTAAATCAACAATATATGAAGATTCCTTTTCTCCACGTCCTCTGCACCACTTGCTATTATTCCTTTTTTTGATTATAGCCAACCAAATGGGTGTGAGAGAGTATCTCACTGAGACTGATTTAAATTTTCCTAATCATGTTAAGCAGTATTGTTTTCTGATTGTTGGACATTTGTATATCATCTTTGGTGAAATTTCAATTCAAATTATTTTCCTGGTTGTCAAAAGGTGTTTTTTTAATTGTTGTAAAAAACATGTAACTTAAATTTTACCATTTTAACCATTTCTACATGCTAAATATTTCACACACTTTCATCAGCCTTTTTGTAGAAGGAAAGGGCAACCCACTCCAGTATTCTTGCCTGGAGAATCCCGTGGACAAAGGAGCCTGGTGGGCTATAGTCCATGGGGATGCAAAGAGTTGGACACGCCTGAGTGAGTAACACACAGACACACACATAGTCACAATGTTGTTTTGTTGTTGTTGTCATTGTTTTAGCTGTGCTATGCAGCTTGCATGATAATTCCCTGGTTGAAGATCATTCCCAGGTTCATGGAGTCGTAATCTCTGAACTTCCAGGGAATTCCTTATAATATTGTTCTGAAACAGATCTCTACACCTTTTCATCTTGCAAAACTGAAAGTCTGTACCCATCCCATTAAACAACAACTCCTCTTTTCTTCCATGTTTCCCTAGACCCTGGAATCCATCATTCTTCTTTGTTTCCTTTCTATTTCTTGACTATATTAGATATTTCATATAAGTGGAAACATGCAGTTTTTGTCTTTTTTACGACTGGCTTATTTCATTTAGCTTGATGTCTTAAAGAATCATGGATGTTGTAGCATGTGGCAGAATTTTCTTTATATGACTAAATAATGTTTCATTGTATGTATGTATATATCACAATTGATGGAAAGCTCCTGGGCTTCCCTGGTGGCTCAGAGGGTAAAGCGTCTGCCTGCAATGCAGGAGACGCGGGTTCTATCCTTGGGTCGGTAAGATCCCCTGGAGAAGGAAATGACAACCCACTCTAGTATTCCTGCCTGGAGAATCCCATGGACAGAGATGCCTGGTGGGCTGCAGTCCACGGGGTCGCAAAGAGTCGGACACAACTGAGCGACTTCACTTTCACTTTCACTTAGATGCTCCCACCTCTTAGTTGTTGTGATTAACGCTGCTGTGAGCATGGTTGTGCAAATATCTCAAGACCTCATGTTAAATTCTTTTGAATTTATATCCAGAAGTGGAATTGCTGAATCATGTAGTAGATCTAGTTTTAATTTTTTGAGAAGCCTTTATACTGTTTTGTGTAGCAGTTGCACCATTTTAAAGTCTATCCAAAACAAAAAAGAATCCAGTTTCTATAGGTGTTTGCCAACAGTTGTCCTTTCCTTTCCTTCATATGTATACAAACACACATGCATGC
>SJYQ01001599.1:1169780-1217665 GCA_006410935.1 Redunca redunca | reverse complement strand
ACACTGCTTGATTCCAAATCCCCAGCCTAAGGGCTTTTCCCAAGTCCCCATCAGAATTAACCTCTCAGGAGTAAACCCATCAGTTCAGTTCAGTTCAGTCGCCCAGTCATGTCCGACTCTTTGTGACCCCATGAATCGCAGCATGCCAGGCCTCCCTGTCCATCACCAACTCCTGGAGTTCACTCAGATTCACGTCCATCGAGTCCGTGATGCCATCAGCCATCTCATCCTCGGTCGTCCCCTTCTCCTCCTACCCCCAATCCCTCCCAGCATCAGAGTCTTTTCCAATGAGTCAACTCTTCGCATGAGGTGGCCAAAGTACTGGAGCTTCAGCTTTAGCATCATTCCTTCCAAAGAAATCCCAGGGCTGATCTCCTTCAGAATGGACTGGTTGGATCTCCTTGCAGTCCAAGGGACTCTCAAGAGTCTTCTCCAACACCACAGTTCAAACACATCAATTCTTCGGCGCTCAGCTTTCTTCACAGTCCAACTCTCACATCCATACATGACCACAGGAAAAACCATAGCCTTGACTAGACCCATACTTCACCCCAAAGTCAGGAGATCTCTCCAGTCATGATTTCCAGGGCCCCCACCTCTCTTGGCAACTTTCCCCCGACATGTTGTCATCATCTATCAGTACTTTTTCCCTCTAATTTACTACCTGACTCTATGCCTCTCTCTGCTCTATTTTTTTTAAATTTAAGTTTTGAAAAACTGTAAAACATGCCAGTCTAAAATCCCCCTGTGGCCAATAGTCCACTAGTTTTTTGAATATCCATCCTCTCAGAGACACCAGTGTTTGTCGGGAATATGCATATCATTTACCTATAAGTTAACGTTCCTTGCTCACACATTGGCACTGTGCTTTACACGCTTAACCATATACCATAACAGGAGTCTAGAGCCACTGCAGTCTTTTTACACGCTTAACCATATACCATAACAGGAGTCTAGAGCCACTGCAGTCTTTTTCCTAACCTCAGAGTATCCCTTACACAATGTGCCATTTTTAAATTTAACCAGTCTTCTATCTGTGGGCCTCTAGGTTGTGTCCGATCCTTTGTTATTAGAAACAGTTTTGACGGGAATATCCTTGGATGTTAAGTTTTCCACTCATGTAGGGGAATATGCACAGGAACAATTCCTAGAAGTAATATTGCTGGAGAGAGAAGTACAGGCATTAAATTTTTAAGAGCTATTGGAAAATTTCTCTTCATAGAAGTGGTACCAGTTTGTCCTCCCCATTAGTAATGTATGAGAGTGGCTGTTTTTCTACAAGACAGTGTGTTACCAAATGTTTTGTCATTTGCCAATCTGTTAAGAAAAGCATGTACCCTCTTATAGTTTTAAATTTCATCTTTCCATATCTATTTTTTTCTCCATAGCTTTTGTCCATTTTTTCTACCAGGTTGGGGTCTTTTTTTTAATCTGACTTCTAGGATTTTTTTTTTATTTTTAAGATATTAGCCCTTTGTGATACTAATTTCAAGTATGTGTTTTTCCAGATTGTCCTTTAGTGATTTTGTTTGTTGTGGTTTTTTTTGTTTGTTTGTTTGTTTGTTTTTTGGCCAGATTTAACAAAATTATATAATCAAAATGGATCAATCTTTTCATTTATGGCTTGGATTTCATGCTTCTTGTCCTCTGGACTCAGATTATAAAATTGTTACTCTGCTTTTCTTCTAATATTTTTATGTTTTCATTAAAAATATTATCATGGAAGTTGTATTAGTATAATATTTGAGGAAAGGCTTCAGTTTTATTTTTTGCAGGATGTCTGCCTCATTTTTAAGAGTTTTAGTTTTGAAATTAATTTGGACTTAATAGAAGTGTCACAGAGATGGCAGGTTCCCATATACCCTTGACCCAGCTACCCACGAGGGACCATCTTGCACAGCCAAGGCACAAGTATCAAAGTAAAAACTAACTTGAGAACAGTCCTGACAACTAAACTGTGGGCTTTATTTGGCTTCCATTAGTTTCTCCATTGGCCTTTTGTTGTTGCTGTTTCAGAATCACACATTGCATTTATTATTTTTTTTGAAAAATCTTAAAAAAATTTTTACTGGAGTATAGTTGCTTTATAGTGCTGTGTTAGTTTCTACTGTACGGCAAAGTGAATCAGCCACATGTTTGCACATATCCCCTCTTTTTTGAGTTTCCAAACATTGCATTTAGCTATCCTGCCTCCTCCAAGCTCCGACAGTTCTTAAGTCTTTGTCTTTAATGACTTGACAGTTGGAAGAGTACTGGTCAGTTATTTTGTAAAGTGTCCCTCAACTTGGGGGTGTTTACCTGGCTTTTAGGTTGAAGTTACGCGTTGTGGCAAGGATGCCCCAGAAGTGAAGCTGTGTCCTTCTTGGGGCATCGTTTCAGGAGTGTGTGATGTGGCCCTGCCTTGTTGCTGGTGAGGTTAACCTGTTGGTTAAGGAGTGTCTGCCAGTTATCTTCACTCTAAAGTTACTCTTTTCCCCTTTATAATTAATAAGTATTTTGAGGAGGAACTTTGTGGCTTTTAAAATAACTTTTGCCTCTGAATGTTGGTGTTTCTGGCTGGATTTTGCCTGTACCAGTGATTATTAAGGTGTTCAAAGAGTGACTTTCTGTTTTCCTCTTGACTTGCCTCACCTTTAAACACTTCCTTCACTTTCCTGTCTTTGCATTATCTACTGTGGCATCATCAACTCCATCATTTTTACCACTCTTTTAAGGCCAGTTAGCCCCAGATCAGACCTTTCTTCATCACTTCAGTTACCTGGATATATTCACCCTATTTGTGGTGGTTCTGAAGCTACATCCTGTCGGATTCTTTGCGACCCCATGGACTGCAGCACGCCAGGCTTCCCTGTCCTTCACTGTCTCCCAGAGTTTGTTCAGACTCATGTCTCTTGAGTCGATGATGCCGTCCAACCATCTCATCCTCTGTCGCCTCCTTCTCCTGCCTTCAATCTTTCCCAGCATCAGGGTCTTTTCCAGTGCTTTGGCTCTGCGTTTGGTGGCCCTCTAATCCTGAGTCCTTTCATCGTGTCACATACAGATGTAATCCCATTCTTTAAGGTTAGTTGGAATTGCACCTTCTTCTCATCTCTGGCTCCTGTTAAATGGTGTCACCATCTGACTCAGCCCTTGGCTTCTCCTTTTCTTCATCCCACACATCTAAGCTGTCGTCATTTACTGTTCGTCCTTAAGACACCTCTTCAGTTTGCTTGTTCCTTTTTTACCACCATTATTATAGTTTTTGAGTTCTCAATACTGTTTTTAAAATGCACTTTTTTTTAACTGATGGAGTAACACATTTTTATGCAGTGAGCATTATAGAAAGCTTTGGAATATGCAAAAAAGTTTTTTAAAAAGTAAATAACTCCTCATATTCCTGCCACTGACTTCTGTCATCTCTTCCCTGTACTGTTAGGCTCCTAAGCTAAAAACAGACATCTTAGTTTTTCTTTTTCAGTTTATTTACTCTTTTCTTTTTATAGCATCTGCATTTGCCCCTGCTTTCCATTACTATTACAACCTCTGTTTTTTTCTTAGAAAATAATTGCTTTACAGTGTTTCTGCTATACAACAAAGTGAATCACATACACACAAACACACAGACACCCACTCACACACATATCCCCTCTCTCTTGAGCCTNCATCCGAACCCTCTGGGTCATCGCAGAGCCTGGAGCTGAGTTCCCTATGCTGTACAGCAGCGTCCTACTGGCTATCTCTTGTATACATGGTCGTGTGCGTATGTTAATCCTAATCTCCCAGTTTGCCCCTCCCTCCCATTTCCCCTCTGTGTCCACATGTCCTTTTTCTGTGTCTGCACCTCTATTCCTGTCCTGTAGACAGGTTTATCGGTATCATTTCCCTAGATTCCACATGTATGTGTTCATATACAATATTTGGTTTTCTCTTCCTGACTGACTTCACTCTGTATGAGTCTCTAATTCTAACCACACCTCTGCAAATGACCCAATTTTGTGCACTTTCATGGCTGAGAAATATTCCACTGTATGTATGTACCACATCTTCTTTATCCATCCTAGGCGAAGTCCTTTAGGACACGTCCCACACAGCAGGCTTCAAGCCAGTTTTCTTGCCGAGACACCAGGCTACAGGCGAAGCATTTTCTGTCGCACTTTGCTTCGTGTCCACAGAGGATACAGCCCACGATCTTTATCATGTTTCTCTCTGTGGCTCCTGTGCTTCTGTCTGTTCTGGCTTGTCTCCCGTGACCCACTGATCTGGGCTCCGCTGCTCTCTTTCCTCCTGCTCCCCCACCTCTGGGCCTCCCCACTTTCGGTGAGGACGGCACTGGTGGGTGCCCTCCTGTGGGTACACGGCCCTGCCATGGTTAAGCTGGGGGTGGCCCTGAGCAAACTGCCTCACTCCTTGTGCGTCCGTGCACCCTGGGAGAAGAGGTCTGTTCGTTTTTAGCTCATCGAGTCATGGTGAGGATTGCAGGTCGCATTGCATGGGTTTCAAAAGGATCTGCTGATGGCAAACACTCAACCTGTTCTGCTATTAGCATGTCCCCGCTCGACCCCTCAGCCAACAGACACTCAAGTCTCTCACAGTCTGAACGATCCTTGGCTTCGTCCTGCTTACCTCTCAACCACGAGCCCTTCCTCCATGAGAAATATCTGCATTTGCTGTCTCTACTTCCCCAACTTCCAGTCATACCTCAGCTCCTTAGTTAACATCATTACACTTACTTGTTTTGTATCAGTGTTTCTGGACATCAGGGAGCTTGTTGGAGTCCTCGGTGTTAGCATGGTAGAGGCAAGAATGCAATAAATATCACTGAAAGAAAGAGGAAAGAGAGGCCGAATAGATAAATAAATGAATGAGAGCAACCTGGCATCACTGCCCAGCTGAAGTGGCCGTTATGAGGCCACACGTGGCTTCCTCATGGCCCGGCCAGTGGTCTGTTAGGAAACTTCATTTTCTCTGCTGTTGCTGGAGCGTCAGATGCTGATGTCTGGGTCTCTCCCATCCGCATCCTCACCAACCCCTTGGTTGCCATGGCTCCAGGTACCTGATCTCTCAGTTCCCTTCAATGGCCCCTCCGTGTTTGGGCACTCTCTCATTGCTGGCGTTGGCCTGGACTTCACCCTGGCCAGCTGGGTGGGGTCTCTCTGAACATTTTCTTTAGTTCCCATAACTGCAGCTACCCCATGCATCCCCTTCTCATACCCTGGATCTATATTTCTAACTTCTTGCTGGAAAATCTCCAATCAGTTGGCTCCTAGGAACTTCACATTCGATTTATGCACAACCAAATTCATTTTATTCCTTACCGTCTAACCCAGACATGTTTCCCTTCTCATTTGATCTATTATAATATATGGAGAGTTGGCCAAAATAGAAGTTTCAATGGCATCAATTCAGTGTTATCTTTGACTGTATTCCCATGAGGCTAGCATCCAGTCAATTGCCAGTTCTTCAATCATAAGTTGATTCTGTCTGCTAAGTACTCTCATAGCAGCTGTTCCTCTCTGTTCCTAATGGGGATGTGTAAAGTTTAGCTCTCCAGCTTCTTGCTTGGGCTATTAAAATAGCTTTCTAACAGGCATCTTGACTTCTGTCTTCCCTTGTCCTGCCTGCAGCCCTGCCTTCACACTACAGCCAGTGTGGTCTTTCTAAAAACCTGGGTCTGGGGGACTTCCCTGGTTTCCAGTGGTTAGGACTTGGCCTTCCAGTCCAGGGGTGCAGGTTCTATCCCTGATAGAGCATAAACAACAGAACCAATATTGTAACAAATTCAGTAAAGACTTTAAAATAAAATAAAACCTCAATTCTGATCATGCATAAAAACTTTGGTGCTATAGCCTACTGCAGTCTTAGCCTAACTTGTTTGTCCCTGGAATGATTTTTATATTAGTTTTTGAGAAAGACAGGTTAATATCCAACAGATGATCCCCTTTACTGTACTGTTAAATAGAGCATATTATTATTTTATTTTTATCTGAAGTGCTGTCTTCTTTTCTGCTAATGAGAATCTCACCCTCACTTCCAGGGCCACCATGAATTCTATTTTTTCTTTATTGACCACACAGTGGGAAGTGGGAAATGATTTCTTTCTCTTGTGGATTAGGGTTGCCTGGACCATTTCTTTACCAATTATCACTTATTGTCTTGTGGTGGAATCTTTTCATATGCACATCTTGCTCGCAAAGCTCTTTGAAGATAAGGTTATGACTTAAAATTCTTTTCAGGTATTGTGCCCATCATTGAGAATTTAGGAGGTTGCTTAAATTTTTTTGATGTCATGGCTAATGCTGCTTGTATTTGTTGCAGTGTTGCTATTTGTTGCTCTGTTATTTACTTAGGAAAAATTTTTAGCGATGTGAATATTTTCATGGTTCCAAATATAGTTTGCCATGTTGCTTTCCAAAAGGGTTGATATCAATTTATAGTGTCCCTAGTGGCATTTTCTATATTTTGTTCTTATTCTTTGTCATATATTTTAGTACCTAGTATTTTTGCAAATTACAAAAGGCTGTGCATAGCATATTAACCCACTGTTGTATTATAGGTTATCAGTTTGTTCCCCCCTTTTTATTTTAGCTTCTCTAGTTTTCAGTTATATCAGTATTAAATTTAAAAAATGTGTCCCTCAATTTTTCCTTTATGTTATATTTTTTGCTGCTTTATATTTGAGGAGTTGACATTTTCCATAGACCTGATATACACATTCACATTTTATTTTCAGTAAGCTTATTTTTATGTACTATCATATTATGAAAGACTTCCATGGAAGAATGATCTGTAAGTGCCTTTAGGAATCTTTTCTCTTGCCTTTGATAGCACTGTCAAAATCATCTTCTTAAACCAGTACCTTTCAGATAGACTATGAAATGTTTTTGTGTACATCGGAGATGGGTTTATAAAATATAATATCCAGAAGGCACTTTATGATTTTTATTTCATAAATTATGTATTTCATGTAATTCAGCTCAGTTCAGCCTTGGTGATTTCAGTATATAGTTGAATCTGTCCCAGATTTTACTATAACTCACAATAGTGAATTTTAATTTCCAGAGTTTTCGATAAGGAAGTTTTTACTCTGGAAAAATGGCATGCATTACCCAAAGCCCTCACTTAAGATACTTGTGAACATGCCACATTCAAAAGTGGCATCCTAAAGGAATCCTAAAGGAGGTGGCAAGCAGCTTCAATAATGTGAAAAATGGAGCTTAGGTCATTTTCAGACTGAGGTCAAGTGATATCATAGTTGGAATTTACAAGTCTCAACCCTGAGCCAGTGAAAAACCTCTACCAATAAGGAAAAACAGGGCAAACATCTAGTATCTCCTAATATGGACTCTTATGGAGAAAGACCTTCCTAGCTGACTTCATAGGCCTGGTTACCCATATTACTGTAAGTTGTCCATAATGACTTCAAGAATTTCTCTTATGTGCAAATTGTTTAATCTTATAATGGGAGCCAGTGGCCAAGCAGCATTAACTTTGCAGATTTTTTACTAATAAATTTTGTTAGAGAAAATTTATTTCCATACTTTAAAGAATAGCAAAATATAATAATTTTAAAACGCATGTGTGATTTTTTTTTTTGAAAACAAACAATGACTCTTAGGTACCTTTGTGATAATCTAATATGCTTACACAGAAATTATTCTGTTTTCCAAAGTCCCAAAATACTTAAGACTTTCCGGGAAAAGTTACTGTGTTCTGATATTTTAGGAGATATTGGTCAGATCCAAACATAATTTAATGCTTCATTTCCTTACCTTTTTTTTTTTGCTTAACTGTTATTTTCTTTCTTTCTTTGCTTAACAGAAAATATTTGTTTTTTGGGCCTTTAAAAATACCATAGCTGTTCAGATGGATGCTGCTTCTGCAGTTCCCTTATATTTATCACCAAATACTGAGTAGAGTTCTCTGTGCTACACAGTAGGTCCTCGTTGGTTGTTCATTTTATATATAGTAAAAGGTCAGTTTTCATTCCAATTCCAAAGAAAGGCAATGCCAAAGAATGCTCAAACTACTGCACAATTGTACTCATCTCACACACTNGGTGATTGCAGCCATGAAATTAAAAGACGGTTACTCCTTGGAAGAAAAGTTATGACCAACCTAGATAGCATATTGAAAAGCAGAGACATTACTTTGCCGACTAAGGTCCGTCTAGTCAAGGCTATGGTTTTTCCAGTGGTCATGTATGGATGTGAGAGTTGGACTGTGAAGAAGGCTGAGCGCCGAAGAATTGGTGTGTTTGAAGTATGGTGTTGGAGAAGACTCTTGAGAGTCCCTTAGACTGCAAGGAGATCCAACCAGTCCATTCTGAAGAAGATCAGCCCTGGGATTTCATTGGAAGGAATGATGCTAAAGCTGAAACTCCAGTACTTTGGCCACCTAATGCGAAGTGTTGACTTATTGGAAAAGACTCTGATGCTGGGAGGGATTGGGGGCAGGAGGAGAAGGGGACGACCGAGGATGAGATGGCTGGACAGCATCACTGACTCGATGGACACCAGTTGGTGATGGACAGGGAGGCCTGGTATGCTGCGATTCATGGGGTCGCAAAGAGTTGGACACAACTGAGCGACTGAACTGAACTGAACTGTGGTCCATCTAATCAGTTTGATAAGTTTTCTGTGATTGTGGTTTTCTTTCTGTCCATTATCTGATGGATAAGGATAAGAGGCTTATGGAAGCTTCCTGATGGGAGAGGCTGACTGAGGGGGACACTGGGTCTGATGGGTGGGGCCACGCTCAGTAAATCTTTAATCCAATTTTCTGATGATGGGCAGGGCTGTGTTCCCTCCCTGTTGTTTGACCTCAGACTCAACTATGGTGGAGGTGATGAAGACAACGGTGACCTCCTTCAAATGGTCCCATGAGGGCATTGCTACACTCAGTGCCCCCGACTCTGCAGCAGGCCACTGCAACCCATGCCTCCACCGGAGACTCCTGTATACTCACAGGCAAGTCTGGGTCAGTCTCTTGTGGGGTCACTGCTCTTATATCTACTACTGTGGGCAAGAATCTCTTAGAAAAAATGGAGTGGCCCTCATAGTCAACAAGAGTCCAAAATGCAGTACTTGGGTGCAGTCTCAAAAATGACAGAATGATTTGTTCATTTCCAATGCAAACCATTCAGTATCACAGTAATCCAAGTCTGTGTCCCAACCAGTAATGCCAAAGAAGCTGACTTTGAATGGTTCTGTTATGATCTACAAGACCTTCTAGAACTAACACCAAAAAAAGGTATCCTTTTCATCATAGGGGACTGGAATGCAAAAGTAGGAGGTCAAGAAACACCTGGAGTAACAGGCAAGTTTGGTCTTGGAGTACAGAATGAAGAAGGGCAAAGGCTAATAGAGTTTTGCCAAGAGAACCCACTGGTCATAGCAAACACCTCTTCCAACAACACAAGAGAAGATTCTACACATGGACATCACCAGATGGTCAATACCAATTATATTCTTTGCAGCCAAAGATGGAGAAGCTCAATACTGTCAGCAAAAACAAGACTGGGAGCTGACTGTGGCTCAGATCATGAACTCCTTCTTGTGCAATTCATACTTAAATTGAAGAAAGTAGGGAAAACCACTAGACCATTCAGATATGACCTGAATCCAATCCCTTACGATTATACAGTGGGAGTGACAATGAATTCAAGGGATTAGATCTGATAGACAGAGTGCCTGATGAACTATGGACAGAGGTTCATGACATTGTACAGGAGGCGGTGATTAAAGACCATACCCAAGAAAAAGAAATACAAAAAGGCCAAATGATTGTCTGAGGAAGGCCTCACAAATAGCTGAGAAAAGAAGAGAAGTGAAAGGCAAAGGAGAAAAGGAAAGATAGGCCCATCTGAATGCAGAGTTCCAAAGAATAGTAAAGAGAGATAAGAAAGCCTTCCTCAGTGATCAGTGCAAAGAAATAGAGGAAAACAATAGAATGGGAAAGACTAGAGCTCAAGAAAATTAGAGATACCAAGGGAACATTTCATGCAAAGATGGGCTCAATAAAGGACAGAAATGGTATGGACCTAACAGAAGTAGAAGATATTAAAAAGAGGTGGCAAGAATACACAGAAGAACTGTACAAAAAAGAGCTTCATGACCCAGATAACCACGATGGTATGATCACTCACCTAGAGCCAGACATCCTGGAATGTGAAGTCAAGTGGGCCTTAGGAAGTATCACTACAAACAAAGCTAGTGGAGGTGATGGAATTCCAGTTGAGCTATTTCATATCCTAAAAGATGATGCTGTGAAAGTGCTGCACTCAATATGCGAGCAAATTTGGAAAACTCAGCAGTGCCCACAGGACTGAAAAATGTCAGTTTTCATTCCAAGCCCAAAGAAAGGCAATGCCAATGAATGTTCAAACTATTGCACAGTTGCACTCATCCTACACGCTAGCAAAGTAATGCTCAAAATTCTCCAAGTCTGGCTTCAACAGTACATGAACTGTGAACTTCCAGATATTCAAGTTGGATTTGGAAAAGGCAGATGAACCAGAGATCAAATTGCCAACATCACAGAAAAAGCAAGAGAATTCCAGAAAAACATGTACTTCTGCTTTATTGATTATCAAAGCCTTTGACTGTATGGATCACAACAAACTGTGGAAAATTCTGAAAGAGATGGGAATACCAGACCATCTGACATGCCTCCTGAGAAATCTGTATGCAGGTCAAGAAGCAATAGCTACAACCAGACATAGAACAACAGAGTGGTTCCAAATTGGGAAGGACGTACATGAAAGCTGTATATTGTCACCCTACTTATTTAGCTTCTATGCAGAGTATATCATGCAAAATGCCAGACTGGATGAAGCACAAGCTGGAATCAAGATTGCTGGGAGAAATATCAATAACCTCAGATACGCAGATGGTACCATCCTTATGGTAGAAGGCGAAGAGGAACTGAAAAGCCTCTTGATGAAATGAAAGAGGAGAGTGAAAAAGCTTGCCTAAAACTCAACATTCAAAAAACAAAGATCATGGAATCTGGTCCCATCACTTCATGGGAAATAGATGGGGAAAATAGAAACAGTGAGAGACTTTATTTTGGGGGGCTCCAAAATCACTGCAGATGGTGACTGCACCATGAAATTATAAGACACCTGCTCCTTGGAAGAAAAGCTATGACTAACCTAGACAGCATGTTAATAAGCAGAGACGTTACTTTGCCATCAAAGATCTGTCTAGTCAAACTATGGTTTTTCCAGTAGTCATGTATGAATGAGAGAGTTGGACTATAAAGACAACTGAGGGCCAAAGAATTGATGCTTTTGAACTGTGGTGTTGGAAAAGACTCGAGAGTCCCTTGGACTGCAAGGAAATCAAACCAGTCCATCCTAAAGGAAATCAGTCCTGAATATTTATTGGAAGGACTGATGCTGAAGCTGAAGCTCCAATACTTTGGCCACCTGATGCAAAGAACTGACTCATTGGAGAAGACCCTGATGCTGGGAAAGATTGAAGGTGGGAGGAGAAGGGGACGACAGGATGAGATGGTTCTATAGCATCACCAACTTGATGGACATGAGTCTGAGCAAGGTCCAGGAGTTGGTGATGGACAGGGAAGCCAAGCGTGCTGCGGTCCATGTGATCTCAAAGAGTCAGACACAACTGAACACCTGTATGTATGTGTTAATCCCAAACTCCTAATTTATCCCTTCCTACCTCTTTCTCCCTTGATAATAACAAGTTTCTTTTTGATATCTGTGCTTCTATTTCTGTTTTGTATTTAACTTCATTTGTATCATTTTTTTTTTTTTTTTAGATTTCATATATAAGTGGTATCATATGATATGTGTCTTTTTCTCTCTGGAGCTTTCCTGGTGGCTGACCTACCTGCAGTGCAGGAGACCCAGGTTTGATCCCTGAGTCAGAAAGATACCCTGGAGAAGGAAATGGCTACCCATTCCAATTTTCTTCCTGGAAAATTCCTTGGCCACAGGAGTCTGGCAGGCTCCAGTCTGTGGGGCCACAAAGTGTTGGTCGTGACTGAGCAACTAACATTTTGTCTCTCTGGCTTACTTAGTATGATAATCTCTATGTCCATTCATGTTGCTGCAGATGGCATTATTTCATTCTTTCTTATGGCTGAGTAGTATCCCATTGGGTAAATATACTACATTTTTTTTATTCGTTCATCTGTTGATGGGCATTTAGTTTGCTTCCTTGTCTTGGCTGTTGTAAATGGTGCTGCCATGAATGTTGAGGTGTATGTATCCCACTCCTGGGATATAGTCAGAGAAAACCATAATTCAAAAAGATACATACACCCCAATATCTTGCTATTTTTGAATGGCCTTTAACACACATACCTTATGTTAGGTCTTAAACTAAAGCTGTTGATGATTCGCTAATCAAGAAATATAATCTATCTCTTGATTCTATTCCCAGTTAAGGAAGAGATTAAACCCTGGCTATCCAAAGCCATTTAATCAAATCAAGATTGTTTTGCCTATTCAGAACAATTGCATTTGTTAATTTCCCATTATCAATGATATTAATACATTAATTAAAAAGCCTTTTTTTTTTTGTTTTTACAAAATCAGAAGGCACAATCAAACTTAATTTAACTGCATTGTGACAGAGACTACATCTATTGGGGAAAAGTTTGGAGTTACAATTAAAATAAAAGGAGCCAAAATGTGAGTCAAGTAAATTTAATATAAATCTATTTGTATAATTTAATAGAAGCTTATTAATATACAGAAACCCATCCTGGCATTTCCTGAATTCCTGAATCATGAAATAGATTCTAAATGACATTGCTGGACAGTGTGTGACTTTGAGTTTGGTGCTCACTCCTTTCTCTCCCTTTAGCTGTCACTTTCCTCTTTCGTCTTTGTTCTTGTCTCACACACTTTCCCAAGATTTTATTCCAGTCTTTGATGACCCAGAGACAAGCCCCAAAGTGACAGCACCAGTTAAACACAAGTTTCCTCTCCCTGTTGTTGCGTGAACCAAGCCGGCGTTACTTTCTTTAAAAATTTTTTTTTTTGTTTTACAATGTTGTGTTGGTTTCCTCCATAAAACAGCGGAAAGCAGCCATAATTTTACATACTTCCTCTCCTTCCCTAGCCTCCCTCCTCTCCCCCATCCTGTCCCTCTAGGTCATCACAGACTGGGTTCCCTGTGCTATACAACAGCTTCTCACCAGCTGTCCATCTTACACCTGAGAGTGTGTGTGTTGATGCTACTTTCTCCATTCATCCCACTGTCTCCCTCCCGGACTGTGCCCACAGATACATTCTCTACATATGCATCTGCCTTCCTTCAGCATTACCTTCTCAAAGTTGCCATGCTTTCAGAAATTTTTGAAGTGCTTTGTTTAAGAAGGTGTAAAAAAAAAAAGTATTTTCTCTTTCAAAACATCCATTCCATACTATTATGTGAATACTTTAAAATTCCTCCCTTTTAACATTATTTTTTTTCTAAAGTTAAAAATTATCCTTTGTTGAAATATAAACCATTCCATATTTTTGTTTTGATTTTTTTTTTAAAATTTGACTACACTGTGTGGTATGTGGTACGTTAGTTCCCCTGGCGGGGATCAAACCTGCAGCCCCTGCATTGGAAGAGCAGAGTCCTAACCACTGGACCACCAAGGAAGTCCCCTTTTGTTTTGATTTTAATTATTAGCTTAATACATAAACCTACAAATAATCAGATAAATTCATATCTCCAATTAGCACAGAATTCTTGCAGAGACTGACTTTGTAAGCTGAGGCCTCTGTGCCTTGTTGGGGCGCCCTTGGGGCATCCTCACACTGAGATGGCCCCCAGGTCGTATCTGCTGGTGACCATAGCAATAGTGAACACCGTACGGTATACTCAGTGTAGCGCAGCCTCGTGTGCTTCTCACTTGTGTAGCAGTCTTGCGTTTGAGGTCACTTTGACCTTTCCTATCTAACTGGATTGTCACTAAAACCTGGTGAGATGAGAGTGGCCACTGGCATAGCCTTCACCTGCTTGGTGGACAGGCTCCCACTGAGAGGACTAGGGGACAGACATGCCCGAGTCAGATGCTAGGAGGCCAGGTCCCCAGCCTGGAGTTCCAGTTCCCTTCCCAGAGTGACATTCACAGTGTCTCTCCACCAAGCCTGCAGAAACAGTGCTCTTGTTGCAGCCCCCATGGAGGTGGTGTTGATAGCCATGTCCTTGTTGTTTTAGTTGCTAAGTTGTGTCCGACTCTTTTTGCCCCCATGAACTGTAGTAAGCCAGGTTCCTCTGTCCATGAGATTTCCTAGGTAAGAATACTGGACTGGTTTGCCATCTCCTTCTCCATGATATCCACATAGATTTTGAGAAAAGCCTGCTGCTGCTAAGTCACTTCAGTCGTGTCCGACTCTGTGCAACCCCAGAGACGGCAGCCCACCAGGCTTCCCCGTCCCTGGGATTCTCCAGGCAAGAACACTGGAGGGGGTTGCCGTTTCCTTCTCCAATGCATGAAAGTGAAAAGTGAAAGTGAAGTCACTCAGTTGTGTCTGACTCTTAGTGACCCCATGGACTGCAGCCCACCAGGCTCCCCTGGCCCTGGGATTCTCCAGTCAAGAATGCTGGAGTGGGTTGCCATTGCCTTCTCCAATGCTCAGTGACTAGAAACGTGGTTTACTAAATTTGTACTATTTGTACCACTACTAGTGAGACATAATGCATAAACACACATTAGAGCAAAGTAAATGTTTGATAACATGCATAATTGTGCTTTTCTATTTTTGAAACACTGGTTCAGTTATTTTTATGTGAATACCTATTCCATGGCCTTGGATGCTTGCACTGTTAATTTAAAAATAGGACAAGGATTTAGATAAAAGTAAATGGGCTGTGTAGGATTAGTCCTAGCTTACTTTACCTGCAATTAGGAAGGCTTTTTAGCATTTTTACATATTCCCAGGTACAAAGACTTACCCAGAAAAAAGGCCGTTTTAATTTCAAAATGCTTTGACCTAAGTTTATGAAAATATATATAGAATTGGTCATTTTTTAATTGGTCATTGCTTGGTATGTGTGTTAGGTTTTTATGTGATCCATATCTATTTAATAGTTGGAGTGTCCATAGTTCTTTTATTCATTAAACAAACATCGGGTACCCCAAGGTGCCAGGCACTGGTCTGTCCTGTGTGCTGGGCATATATTAGCAAACAAGGCAGTAGAAGACCCTGCCAAAAAAAAAAAAAGTTTGGGTATCTTCATTAAATGAGTCTCTGTTAAGGAATAATTTTTAATAAAAATTTAACTTTATACATTTATTTTTTCAGCTTTGTTGGGTTATGATTGACAAAACTGTAAGATATATACAGTGTACTTTATGACAGTTTTACACATATGTGTGTGTATATATATATATACATATGTGTATACATATATGTATATATATATGTGTGTATGTGTGTATATATATATGAAGGATTCCTCCTATCTAATGGACACATTTGTCACCTCAAATATTTTTCTTAGTGTGAACTTTGAAGTTCTGTTCTCTTACTGAATACTATACGATGTTGGGGCTTCCCTGGTAGCTCACCTGGTAAAGAATCCACCTGCAATGCAAGAGACCCCAATTCGATTCCTGGCTCAGAAAGATCCACTGGAGAAAGGATCGGCTACCCACTCCAGTGTTCTTGAGCTTTCCTGGTGCCTTGGCTGCTAAAGAATCTGCCTGCAATGCAGGAGACCTGGGTTTGATCCCCAGGCTGGGAAAATCCCTTGGAGAAGGGAACGGCTACCCACCCACTCCAGTATTCTGGCCTGGAGAATTCCATGGACTTTATAGTCCATGGGTTTGCAAAGCGTTATCAAGTGCAGTCACCATGCTGTACATTAGATCCTCAGATCTTTTTCATCTTCTATAATTATTTTAAAATCAGTTTATAAAGCTTGTACATTGACCACCTTCAAAATGTTTTATCTGTAAACAAGTATGATATGTGTGTGGATCACTGCGCATGGCTCTGTGAAGATGGAAGAAAAGGAATGGAGGTGTTCTGCTTGTTATTGGAATTTTACTTAACTTTACAAAATGTTAAGCAAACACTCCCATCAAACTTACAAATTACACAGCTATTTTTAGAAGCTGTTTTCTGATCCATTTTCTGTTTTCAAATTTTCTCAGGTGGCAAATGTCTGTGCCTCTGATTTTGAAGTTTTCTCCTAATATAAATTTACCTAAATCCCCCCAAATACTTTCTATCTTGAATTCAATTTCATGTGTCTCCAAGGGCTGTTCAACATTGATATTTCTGTCACCAAACTGAAGATGAAGAAAGGGAGAAAAGATCATTTCTCCCCCCTTGAATACCAATCTGTTGCTGACAGAGCTAGATTAGAAGTCAGAAATCCTTTTTCAATTAATTATTAATCATGCTCCCATTGTTTAAAAAGTCACAAGTCGTGCTCGCTTCCAAGTATCAAGAGAACAGGAAAATTCAGAGAATGGGACAAAGGGAATGAGTTTAGCTGAGTGTAAATTTCAATATGTCCCTCTCCTCCTTAGGAGAGAGTTATGTGTGTGGCTCAATCGAACCCTTCAAGAAGCTGGAATACACCAAGAACGTGAACCCCAACTGGTCGGTGAATGTCAAGACCACCTCGGCTTCGCGGGCGGTGTCCTCTCTGGCCACTGCCAAAGGGAGCCCTTCAGAGGTGCGGGAGAATAAGGATTTCATTCGGCCCAAGCTGGTCACCATCATCAGAAGTGGAGTGAAGCCACGGAAAGCCGTCCGGATTCTCCTCAACAAGAAGACCGCTCACTCCTTTGAGCAGGTTCTTACCGACATCACTGACGCCATCAAGCTGGACTCCGGAGTCGTGAAACGTCTCTACACCCTGGATGGGAAGCAGGTAAGTGGTGGTGGGGGGCGACAGTGGTACAGCCTTGACTTTGTGGGCAAGAACCAGGGAGCTGGGGGGTTTGTGTGGCATCGAATGGGGACCTGAGGTGTACATTCTACTGATATTGATGGGCTTGAGTCATCTAGTCAGCAGATACATAGCTGTTGTCCTCCAACCAGTTCAAGGATAGAGTTAACACAGGATTACCTTAGTAATCAAGTACAAATATAGACCTCCGAAGCTTAAATGATTACTCAGAGATTTCTACTTTTCCTATTATTAATTGCTTAACACAGTGGTGCTTTCTCAGCCATCTGTGTTCAGTTCGGATGTGTAGTCATGTCTTTATCTTCACTGCGAATAGGACTGAAGTGTAGAGGTGAACTCTAACCAGTAGAGAAAAACCCAAGTCCTTTCTTTGACCTCAATGATATTTCATAGTTTTATGTCTCAGTAATGTTTATAAGCAAGATTTATTTACAGTTTATATATTTCTGAGTACATATCTAAGGAATGAAATATTTCCATCTGGATGGCTCTTAAGAGGCATATTTCTAGAATATTATACATCTTTTATTGAAAACATACTTTCTGGATTCAAATGAAAGAGGGGTTTCTTTAGCTGTGGAATGTACATCGGCTGATTTGGGTGAATGGACATATTAATATGCATTGTTCAGATGAACTTAAAGGAAGGCTTGTGTGGACTTCTGCAAGGATTTAACAGAACCATTATGGTAAGCTGAATAAAGAACACTGATATATGACATACGTACAGAGAAATTTGTTGATCGTTCAAAGTTTACCAGTGTCTTTTTGTTTCAGATTACAATTTTCAGTACACTATCTTTACTTGAAATTTAGTTTTTATCATGGATCTGTCCACATGCATTTTATAAATTATTTTGAGATATAATTAAAATGATTTGTATAAAGAGTACATAGTAAAAGTCAAAACTAGATTCATAAATTAAAAGACTGATCTTATTAAATAGAAAACTCTTCCAAGTTCTTGAAGGCAAACACGTTCAAACTTTATGAATTAGAAATAGATGCAAATACCAGAGAGTGTTAGTCATGAAAAAATTACTCCCCTAGGGATCCATTCAAATGCTCTAAATTATAAATTCATTAGGAGAAAAAGGAAGATCTGCCAATTGTTCATTTATATTCACCAGTCTTCTGCTTGTCTCATAAAACTTACCCTACGTGTCATGTGGGTAAGGAATCTTAGAAAATCTCCAGTCGTCTAGATCTAGGAAGGTGTAGCCTGAATGTCACCATATATCAGGGATCAAAAAGTCCGTGGCTGCCTTGTAAATTATAGCCAGCATTAAGATGGCAAGGTTCACATTTAAACACTTAATCCCTTCCCTTTGTAATGAATTACTCAACTGTCTCGAAGATCTGCATTTTGATGATTTTTCTCAACATGGGAGCTTACCTGTTTTCATAAAAATAAAATTTACAACAAAGAATACAGAATTGATAAATCTTGCTCCTCTACCCCTGCTTTAGAACTTTGGGGTTCCAATTTACACACTGAATCAAAAAAATCAGCTTTAATTATTTATGCTAAATTCTGCCATCAACTGAGCATTTATTCCAAGAATGAGTTCCTAGAAGAGATATCATGATGTTCTCAATAGCCTTCATCTTTTTAGGATTTTTATCTGGTGCCTGTATTTTGTAATAGCTGTTTTACTAATGCACCAAAGGTAGGTCTGATCTGATGTGAAGCAAAGACCATCTGCTGACACCAGCTTGTGGTGAAGGGCAAAGTGAGGAGAATAGGCAGCTCATGCTCAAAAGACCCCAGTGCCCCCATGGCTTTTAGGGAAGCGTTTTTAAAGGCAAAGTAAGGGAGAGGTTCTCAGGGTGTGTGATCAGCTCCTGTACACCCCTCTAATTGGTTGGTGGTGAGGTAACAAGTTGGTATTTTGGAAGCTAATGTCTACTTTCTGGTTGCAGTTGGTCTGGGGTCTGTGTGCTGGTGGTAAGTTTGCAGGTAACTTCTTCAACTAGGTGGGGGCTTTAGTATCTGCAAACCAACTCAGGAATATGGTTTAGGATATTATCTATAGTCTTTGAAGAGGGATTAAAGGTTTATGACATTGTTTTATGGCTAAATTATTCTTCTTTTGTCTTGCATGACTGCTTTCCTTTGTTTCTGTGTTTTCTCACTTCTCTGATTAAATTCTGTTTGGAAACTTGGGGAAGACCTAAGAGGCTAAAGCTTTTCTAAAAGCAAGAGGCAGGGGACATGGGGGTCTCTTCCTGGAAGGCCCTGCAGGGTCCTGCTGGGTTTCAGTTTTTGCTGTTTACAGGTAAATAATGGGAAAGAATCCAAAGTTTAATGTTAAAAGACCAGGATTCAAATCCTGGTTCAGCCACAGACTTCTTTTTTTTTTTTTTTTTTTAGCAAATCACTTAACTCAGCTTCACTATATTCATCAATAAAACATGGATAAAATGATCACCTCTGTTTCACAGACTGCTGGTGGGATCAACTCTGATAAATAAGTGAAAGCTGTTTTGAACTATAGTAATAACATGTATGCATGCTCAGTCATGTCCAACTCTTTGCAACCCTGTGGACTGTAGCCCTCCAGGCTCCTGTCCATGGGATTTTCCAGGAAAGAATAGTGAAGTGAGTTGCCATTTCCTTCTCCAGGGGAATCTTCCCGACCCAGGAATCGAACCCACATCTCCTGCATTGCAGGTGGATTCTTTACCCCTGGGCCACCTGGGAAGCCCATCAGAATAGCAACCATAGTTTTATTGAACATTGTTCTAAATGCTTTGCATGCATTTGGCATGTTTACTGTTAACAGCTCAGTTATTATCCCCATTTAACGGATAAGGCCATTAAGGCACAAAACTTGTTAATAAAAAACAAGTCCAAGACCGGACAGATATAAATGGTAGAGCTGGGATTTGAACTAGTTTCTCTCCAGAGCTTGCCCTCATGGCCACTGTAGCATAGCAGATGATAGTAAAACCAGAGGTGCAAGTGTACTGAAAACGAATTTCCAAGTGAGTAATCTGTACAAGAGATATCATCTGAAAGCTTTCTGCTATGAATTTTCCCCGCTTCAGTCGTCCTGCTGACTCTCGGATCCAGCTCTTTTCTCGCAGGGCTGATTCCGGTCACCACTGTGGCCTTGCCTCTGTTGAGGCATGTTCTCTTCAAAGCAGGAGCAGTGAAAAGCTGCAAAGGAATCGGATGATAAAGTGGAAAGAGTGAGAGTATAAAGACTTTGTACTTGGGTTCCCAGTAGGAACAAAGCTTCCTTCCTCATGGACCCTAGGAGTCTTTAGAATCTTTTTTGTTCAAAAGAGAATCTGCCCCCGCAAGCAGATCTCCCCCCTCCCTTTGTGGGAGGGATTCTTTAACAGCCAAGGCTGTGACCACGGCTTGATAAGCCTCTGAGAAAAAAAGCACTTCCCTCCAAGCCTTCCTGTGACGTGATGCTCTGACACAGTAGGGTGGCACCCTGTGCTACCAGGGTCTCACCCTGCCCACCGTGGCATTGGGGACCACATGCTGTCCATGGGACATCACCCTTACGATCGCTTGTCTGCCTTTTTTTTTTTTTTAATAGTATTGGGTTTTGTATCAAAACCCAATGCCCAGTAAAGCTTTTAAAGGTTTTTTTTTTTTTTTTTTAGCAAGGAAATAGAATTGTTTAAATAATTAATACTTTGAGTGCTTTGGATAATGGGTAGAGGGGAAGATAGACAAGCAGGAACGGCTTTTCAGATTGCCGTCAGGCAGCCTACAAGTGAATTTGTGGGAAGGAAGCTGGGGACTCTGGGATTTCTGACTGTGGAACAGGGTGAGCCCTTGCCGGCTGGTATCCAGGGATGGGCACTGACAGGTGTGGACCACATTGGCCCTCTCACTTGATCTTGCACATCAGCCTCTTGGCTTTGCTTTAAGCCCTAGCCTATGAGTTCATTGGTTCAGACAGTAAAGAATCTGCCTACAATCTGGAAGACCTGGGTTTGATCCCTGGGTTGGGAAGATACCCCGGAGAAGGGAATGGCTACCTATACCAGTAGTCTTGCCTGGAGAATTCCGTGGATGGAGGAGCCTGGGAGGCTACAGTCTATGGGGATGCAAAGAGTCGAAAACAGCTGTGCAACTTAACACTTTCATTTTTCATGAGTTCACTGTGCAGTGCTTTTTTGAGGTTTTTTGACTGAAATCAGGAGATCAGCATATTGGAAATGCTGTCCCGTGTAGAAGGCATTTTGCAGAAAGCTGCAGTTTCCCTGGATGGCTGTTGTGGTTCACGAGCAGCCTGTTTGTAAGTGAACCTTTTCTAATGATTTCAACTCCATTCTTTATCCAGCGGTGTAGAAGCTCCAATTAAAGGTTCCCACAACCTCGCCACCCGCTCCACACACCTTTTAGGGGGTCTCTGCGAACCAGGTGATCAGGCACTTTTTCTGGCATAGCTGGGGAGGTCAGAGATGGTGTTGCATCTTACTTTCAGTCATGCCTTATTTATCTGGGCACTGGTTAAGGGCTCCCAAAGAAGGACGGAGGGCATTTTCTAGTTGAAGGTTAAAATCACATCCCTTTTCTCCATAATCAAGGGAGGCTGTGCAGGCTGCAAGAGTCTTGCAGGGTCTGGATGTTGGAATTCGTCTGTGGGTTATTCTCTCACCCTGCTGGGCAGCTACTTCCAGAGGTCATTTGTGTGTTGTGTGCTAGGTTGCTTCAGTTTTGTCCGACTCTTTGTGACCAGATGGAACTGTAGCCCGCCAGGCTCCTCTGTCCATGGGATTCTCCAGGCAAGAATCCTGGAGTGTGTTGCCATGCCCTCCCCTAGGGGATCTTCCTAACCCAGAGATTGAACCCGTGTCTCTTATGTCACCTGCACCGGCCCACTAGCGCCACCTGGGAAGCCAGAGGTCATTTGGAGTGTGACTAATTTTTAAGTGATTAAAATAAGCCCGAAATATACATGCTTTGCTGAAAAGATGCACTTGCATGTTTTCTGATTCCTTTCTTGGAACAGCTAATCAGGCTGTCTTGAACTGCTAAGTCTTCGGCATCTGTGATTACTGGATTCTGGCTTAGAAACGTAAACAAATGAGGGGCTTAGAACAGCTAGTGCCTAAGCAGCAATTTATCCTGTACAGAGCATAGACAAGGCTCTTTCCAGTGATCTCCTCTCCCCACTGAAATATGGTCATGAGAAACCAGATTGCTCTTTAAGTAGAAGATACATGCACATTCCCATCTTATCTACTCTTTGACATTGAAGATCTACATAAAATAACAATATAATTTAGTATCAGAGGAAAAATTTACTCAGGGATATTGTATTTTTATCTTATAGGCATTTCACATAGTCAAGCACTTTGTAAAATCCACCATTGCTGGAGTGAGCAAATAACTTATTTTCTTCCTAATATGGAAAGCATTGGACCAACAGCTGAAGTAGAGGTGCTCATAAACCGATTTAGATGGTAAACTGAGAACAGACATCGTAGCTCCTCTTTTAGTCCATTAGGGCTGTAATAACAAAATACCACGGACTGGATGACTTATATACGAAACAAGTTTACTTCTCCCAGTCTTGCAGGCTGAAAGTCCAGTATCAAGGCGCCAGCATGTTTGGTCTGATAGGAGCTACTTTTTCTGGGTTTGCAGTGTTCTTATATGTTTAAAAGGGGCTGAGAGCTCTGGGGGGTCCTTTTATAAAAGGGCACTAACCCAGTTCATGAGGGCTTCTGCCACATGACCTAATCACTTCCCCAAGCATTTCCCCTCCCAATTGAATCACCTTAGTGGTTAAATTTCAATGTATGAATTGACTGGGGTCGGGGTGGACCCAAATATTCTACCCAAAGCCTTGTAAAGGAAATCCCAGTTGCTGTCAATAATGTGTCCTTTCTGTATCTTTTGATCATGTATCCCCTCACCTGCTACAAACATAAAGCCCCAAAGATGCTTATAAAGTCATAATATTCACTGCCATTTATTTTAGGTAGTTAGTATATGAGTTTATTGGAATTCAGGAAATGGTAATATCATCAATAACAATCGATCAGTCAGAAATTCCAAAGTGGTCTTTGTTTTTTTTTTTCCCCTTTTGGTTTTTAATACCTAATTCTAATCTGAAGGAAAAAATATTTGATTCACTCTTGAGTTTAAAGAACTTAGAATAGTTCTTCTCTGTACAAGTCATTAGTAAAAAAAAAAGCGGTATACATTATTACCACATCTGACCTTGGCTGTAGCAACTAATGAGCCTAGAAGATGTGAAAACCAAAGGTTTCTGAATGAAAAGCAACAAATTTAGGATATGAAAGGGTTTGGTTGGACTGGAAATGGAGAGTCATCTGGTGCTGTTGATAATAGCAATTTTTTTTCTTTTAAGTTAAAACTTCTGTGACAGCTCTGTTTCTTAAGCATATTTAAACCCTCATCCTTGATATATAGATTTTTTACTGTTATGATTTGGTATATTATCTGTGGTATGAAAGTGAAGTCGCTCAGTCGTGTCCAACTCTTTGCGACCTCATGGAATGTAGCCTACCAGGCTCCTTTGTCCGTGGGATTTTCCAGGCAAGAGTTCTGGAGTGGTTTGCCGTTTCCTTCTCCAGGGGATCTTCCCATCCCAGGGATCGAACCCAGGTCTCCCACATTGTAGGCAGATGCTTTCCCATCTGAGCCACCAGGGAAGATCCCATCTGTGGTATGAAAGTAAATGTAACACCTTTTAGTTTTTTGTTTCTGCAAATGATGTAAAAAAAAAAAAAATTAAAAAAAAAAACAGTTGATACAAATATTTTAGCTTATTACAACGTCAAATTAAAATTTCCTGTAAAAACTCAGAGCACACATTGAAACATCCTTATGACTTGGCAGAGGTCTGAACTGCTGGAAAATCTTAACTGTTTTCACAGAAAAAGGAGCTTAAGAATCATTGTGATACTTCATTAGGGAATTAAAGTGTCCAGAATGGAGCATGATTTTTTTTTTAGGCTCCATACCTTTTGTTGATTTTCCAGTATTCTTGCCTGGAGAATCCCATGGACAGAGGAGCCTGACGGGCTACAGTCCATGGGTTTGCAAGAGTCGGACACGACTGAGTGATTTGCACTTCACTTACTTCACAGGATTTATAAGCTACATCTCTCCTTGTGTAGCTTTTAGTTCCCCCAAGTTGGGAAGAGTTAAGTCCTTGTCTTCCAGTCTTAGCTGCTCTGATGGTGTAATTAATTACGGGTGCCTGCTGTGGTGTATATTTTAAGGCTTCAGTTGGTCTGGGCAAAAGTCAGTTTTCTAGAAATGGAATTCCAGTTTGCTGTCAAATGAATTCCAGTTCCCCAGTGGCCCCCTGTTGAACTGAAGATGTGCTGAAGCCCTCCCTCCGGTGGGGTTGCTGGGCATGTTGGGGGCACTTTGGCAAGTCGGGGAGGGGCCTTTGGGATCACCTATGCTGACTTCTGCTTTTGCAGTGTCTGAGAGTCTGTGTTGGCCCGTGAGCTTCCTTAGCCCTGAGGGAGCATGTTGGAATGAGGGAAGGCACTTGGATTTTCACATCAGCTGGGCCTGAGCTCAGATTTCAGTCTGAAAAATCCAGCTTGATCCAGTTTCTTATGCAGGCCTGGAAACCTTCCTTCCAGGCCTAGATGAGAAACTTAAGTGGTTAGTTAAAAACCCTGTAGTATATATTGAATTTACTTGTAATGAGGGAATTTGCTTGCATATGTTGTCATGTAAGTGTAGATATATGCAGTGATATAATATAGAAGAGAAACATTAGTCTTTATAGACTCATATCAAACACACAGTTCTAAACTGACCGTCTTGTGGTCAAGTCTGCCTTATACTGCTGGTCACAGTGAAATATGCCCTCCCACTGGGAAGTTTAATTCTCTGATACTCCTCCGTTTTCTCATCTGCATAACGGGACTGATGGTAATGCCTGCTGTATAAGTTATTGTGAGGATTAAATGAAATAATGTGTGACAAGTTTAGCGTTGCCTTAGGTACTCCACTAGTGGTAGTTTATATCCCTGAAAAGCTAAAGGTAAACTGTTTTTTGTTTTTGGAAAACAATTACATTTTGAATGTGTTGGGGGAACTCATTATTTAAAATTACCCTTTAGGGACTTCCCTAGTGGTCCAGGAGCTACAGCTCTGTGCAGGGGGCCCAGATTCCATCCTTGGTCAGATAACTAGATCCCACATGCCACAGTTGAGAGCTCGAACACTGCAACTAAAAAAGGTCTCACAGGCCATGGCTAGGACCTGGTGCTGCCAAATAAATGAATGAATAAATATTTGAGAAATAAATAACAAAGAGAAACTTGCTTTAAAAAATAAAATTACCCTTTAATAATAATTACTTATCATATCTACCTTTGTAAATGTGTCTGTTCACATGAAAATGCTCCATGGTGTTGGCCAAAAAGTTCCTTTGGTTTTTAAGTAAAAATAAAAAGACACATTTTTCATTTTCACCAAGAACTTTATTGAACAGCATATTCACCGTTTTGTTCCACTACCTGCTGCCATTTGTCAGGCTACTTCATAATTCCATCTTCCCAAAACTTTTTATCTTTTTAAGCAAAGACCTGTTCCAGGTTCCTTTTTACAGTCTTCCAGGGAATTGAATTTTTTTCCATATAAGAGAATTCTGTAAAGACCGAAATAAGTGGAAATCCAAAGGTGCAATGTCTGGTGAATATGGTGGAAGAATCAGAACTTCCCAGCCAAGCTGTGACAGTTTTTGCCTGGTTGTCAAAGAAACATGCGGTCTTGGTTATCCTGATGGAAGATTATGCATTTTTTGTTGACTAATTCCAGACGCTTTTCATTGAGTGCTGCTTTCAGTTAGTCTAATTGGGAACGGTACTTGTTGGAATGAATCCTTTGGTTTTTCTAGAAGGAGCTCGTATTACAGGACTCTCTTCCAGTCCACCCTGTACACAACATCACCTTTTCTGGATGGCCTTTGGTGTGGTTGGTGGTGGTTCGTTTTGCTTGCCCCACCATTTCTTCCATTCCACGTTGTTGTACAGTTCACACTTTTCATTTCCCGTCACAATTTGTTTTAAAAATGGAACATTCTTGTTACGTTTCAGTAGAGAATATCACATGCAAAATATGTTTTGTTTTTTTTTTCTGCTTAACTTATGTGGAACCAAAATATCGAAGAGATTAACATAACCAAGCTGATGCAAGTGATTTTCTGCGCTTGATTTGGATATTTTGAGTATGTTGGCTATCTCCCACATAGTATAATGTTGATTGTTCTCATTTAATGTCTCAATTTGATTGTTGTCAAATTCCACTGGTCTGTGCAACCGGAGCATCGTCTATCGAGAAATCTCCAGCAAGAAACTTGGCCAGCCACTTTTGACATGTTCATCAGTCACAGCATCTTCTCCAGACAGTGCACAAATCTTTTTGCAATTCAGTTGCATTTTTACCTTTCTTAAAATAATAAAGCATGATATGCTGAAAATGTTGCTTTTTTCTTCCATCTTCAATATTCAAATGGCTATGCAAAAATTCACCAATTCTGATAATATTTTTTAAAACGCATGCCTATATGACAGCTGCCACAGTGCAATCTAAAAAATTGTTTTGAATGAAGTTAAAGACAACTAAGCTTCCCTGGCAGCTCAGACAGTAAAGAGTCCGCCTGCCTGCAGTGCAGGAGACCCAGACTTGACACCTGGGTCGGGGAGATCCCCTGGAGGAGGACATGGAGACCCACTCCAGTCTTCTTGCCTGGAGAGAATTCCATGGACAGAGGAGCCCGGCAGGCTGCAGTCCATGGGGTTTGCAAAGAGTTGGACATGACTGAGTGACTAACACTTTCACTTTGAAGTGCTACTAAAGCCATCTTATGGATAAAAACATAAGGAACTTTTTGGTCAACCCAATATAAAGAAAAGAGCATAGAATTTGAATTGAGATGCTTATAGGATCCAATCCTGACTTTACCGTGCATTACCTGCGTGGCCTTTGTCAAGGCAATTAAACTCTCAGAATCTCAGTTTGCTCTTTAAAATGGCAATAAAAACAGCATGCCTCATAATATTGGTGGAATAATTGACTGAGAAATAGGTATTAATATATAAAGCCCTGGCTTGACATAAGGTAAGTCCTATATAACTATTAATATTTAGCCCTTCTGCCTGCTGTCTTCAAATTCCAGGCTTTCTTAAAAGCACAGGACACTTATAGTTGTATAATATTGTTGATGTAGAATTGATGATTTTGCATTGTTTCCGTTATCTGTGCTGTAACTGAACTACTGATGGTTCTATTTTTATCCTTCCATTTATTGTCAATCAATTGTGAATGTAGCCTAGATATTATTTTCTTCCCTTTCTTCTTTAATTGTACCAGTCATTAAACTTACTCACAAACCACTACACGCATACAGTAATATTTACATTATTGTTGCTGTCAATGGCTGAACACCTTCCCCATGCCCAGTGCCATGGGCTACTTGTTGCATGTCTGTCCATCACATTGAATCATCACCACAGCTCTGAAAAGCAAGAACCTGATTATTTCTCAAGATTATTTCAAAGGTGGCCTTGTCTAAACATTTCCTGATTTCCCCATGTAGAACTGACAGCTCCCTCTCCAGGGGCCCCATCAGTCCATTGTAGACAGCTCCACAATTCTTGATGACACTGTCCTGTTGGCAGTTGAGGTGCCCGCCTCTCGTTTCAGAACTTATAGGATGAGGGTAGGGAAGGTGCCCATCAGCCTCTGAATCTCTAGGGCCTGCCCTGGTAAATGCTTGTTCAAGATATGACTGAATGACTAGACCTTTGGCCGATTTGCCATGACCTACCCCTTTGGTGTTAGCTCATTGCGTCCAGTGTTCTGCAGGGCACAGATCCTGGCCATTTAGGAGCTGATCGCTCACCTGGCCTGTGCTTCTGTTTAGCACTCAAGGTTGGTGCTGCCGTCTGCACTGAAACCACAGATTGTAAGGGGCTCATCACGGCTCTTGTTTTCTAACTCCGACACCTGCCTCATTAAAGACTCTAGGATAATTAGACAAAAACTCATCTGCTAATTTTAGAGCATTTTCTCTATTGAAAGGACTTTTATTACATGGGGAAACAATAGATACTCTGTTCAAAAATTCTCACCGTCTGAGTCTGGAAAATTGCTTGAAATCTTCCTGACATCGCCTTGGCCATCCAGAGCATAAAGAGAAGAGCTAATCAATACATTCTGTGGATTTCAAAGTTGGTGATAGGCCAATAAGAGACTGGCTTGAAGAGCATCTGGCCCAATTACTGCACAGACCAAATCTGCAGTGTTCAAGGGCATTCACGGGGCTGAGTACAATATGTCGCAGCAGATTTTTCTGATTAGTTTAAATCCTGGAAACTAAATTAAATAAAAGGAGACAGTTTCAGAAATTAAATGGAAATTTAAAAATCTGATTTTAAATATGAACTGTGTTGTAAACAACATGCCATAGAAACAAAAGGACAGATGGGAGATTTATGTTCTAATTGGCTTTTTCCATGGTAAGATCAAGGTATGACTGTTGTAAAGAATTTTGGAGCAAGTGGGAAAATATTAAGATAAATTAAAATGACCTACAGTCTCATTGACAAGATGGCTCTTGTTGATAATTTGTCCTGATTTTTGCTTTTTCCTTAAAAAATAATTCAGTTCCTACCCTGAATCCAATTTGGTGTCTTTTATTTGTGTGCATTCATGTGAGAAGATGTCTTGAACCCGCTCCTCCTCTAATTGTGGCATTTTCTTGCCGAGTGTAAGATCCTTGGAAGGCGAGTTCTCCACGGTGCTTTTTTCTCTGGTAATTCATCAGCAGACCATCTCCCAGCTGGGTTCTGACTTAGGGCCGAGTTGTAGGGTTCTAAAGTCAGATTGAGAGGCAGACATTCTGTGGAGTCGTGACTCTGGAGTTGTTGTTCAGTGTAGTTGGTCATTGGAGGTTAAAGTTTCTCAGAATCCAGCCGCCCTGCCTAGACACTTCTTGGAAAAAAACTCATCATCACATTTCAAAACCTGTCTGATTAAAAAAGTCTCCTGTTGTTTCATAAATATGAGATCATTTAGGCTTTGTAGGTCAGTTGGAGCTCAGTCACCGTGATCCTTTACGAGCGTCTCCCTGAGGGAAAAACACCAGAAATTCTCTGCCTGTGCCCCGTCTGTGTGTGTTACAGCTCTGAGCTTGGGTGAGACCAGAGCGTCCTGGAGAAGGGAGACAGTGCCACCGTTTTAGTCGTTGCTCAGCCACGTCCAACTCTTTGCGACCCCGTGGACTGCAGCACGCTACCCTTATTAGATGCTTAATGTTTATGAAATGATGTTTCTTGATTTTAGCTTGTGGCTCACATTCTGGTACGTAGAATCACATAATTATAGGACTAGGAATGTCCCTATAGAGATCTTCCAATTCTCTTTTTTTCTCCTTGGAAAACCATAAACTAAACTTATCTTGGCAAGGTAGAAAGATAAAATCAATATTTTATTTAAAATAAGTCTGCTGGGAAGAAAACAATTCAAGGTAAGCATTATCCTGAAAAAAAAAAAAAAAGAGAGAGGGGAGACTGATGATGTTTCACAGTAACACTGTGGGAACTAGTAACTAGTTCTACAACAAAACAGACTGTAGAAAGTTCTTCTGTCTCCTCAGTTGTATGCCCTGTGTGTCAGTCACTCAGTCATGTCCTACTCTTTGCGACCCCGCCAGCCTCCTCTGGCCATGGGGTTCTCCAGGCAAGAAACTGGAGTGGGGTGCCATGCCCTCCTCCAGGGGATCTGACCCAGGGATCGAACCCACGTCACTGGTGTCGCTTGTGTTCCAGGAGTGTTTAGAGGATGGCAGCAGCAATGCCACCAGAGAGCCTGTAGAAATGCAAACACTCAGGCCCCATCCAAGACTACTAGATCGAAACAGTATCCTCATGGGACCATGTTCACATGAAAGCTGGAAGGACATGGCTCAGGTGACCGGACAGTATGAACAAAGCATCCGAATCTGAAGGCCTAAAGCTAAAAAACCCAGGCTATTACTCAGCAGATGGACATTCATTTTAGCTGACTTAGCAGTTTTATTTGCATCCTCTCAATGTCAGGATTAACGTCAGGTGGCAAGGTATGATTGCCATCAGCAGAGTTCTGGGTAGCAGCCAGTCCATTTGTGAAGTGAGTGCCCCCTGCAATCTGGCCTCTGTGGGCTGCCTGCCTGTGTGTGGACGATGGATGACTTCCTGTTTGGAGAATAAATGAAAGTTAAGAGATGCAGGGGAGACTGAACGATCACCGTGGAAATGCGGATCCTGATGGAGGGTTTAATGTACATGGTTCCTGCAGAGTCCATATGTGTGCTCCTCTTCATGGGCCGAACACATTTAATATTTTCCTCATGGTCCTTCTGGATAGCTTCCATGGGGATGCTTGGAAGTCATTAAGTGATGTCAGGGTGAGTCCCTACACATGAGAAATTTCTCAATATGGAAAATGTCCAGAAGAATACAGGGACATTTTTAATGCATGCCAGAAATGGAGGGATAACTTTTGGAAATAATTTCTAGCTAGCATACCTAGGAATTTAGTGGCCAAGGGTCTTTGGTATCACAGACCCAGCTGTTGAGAACCACCACAATGGATGGAGTAAGCTGGTGTGAAGTGATCACCTGGTAATCAGAACTGGAGTTGTTTTCTTCCAATGCAGCCTGGGAGGCCAAGAGACTGGGGAGACATATTCTACTTAATTCATCTGTCAGCTGCCCTTGACTGCACACCACTTAGGGCAGACGTGGCTTTGCGAATAGCCACACAACGGCCAGGGAGCCCTTCATCAGGAAACTTTTTTGAATGGGAAGGTCAATTCTTATCTTTGGAGTTAAACCTCCAAATGGGGAAAGAAAATAATAAGCTCTGGAAATAAGTGGGCCACGGGGAAGCAAGTATAAGATTCGTTGTTGTCACTGGTTGATGCTATAGTCCACGGAAAAAATAAAATTGTGTATTTCTCAGGCCTTTTCTGTGCTTGGTATGCTGGGAAAGGAAAAGAGGGCATGTTGGCCTTTTTTTTTTTTTGGTTGGGAAGATCGTTTTCTTTTATAGCAAAAATGTTTTCCACTTTGTTTGCATTTCATCTCAAATTGGCAGATTCAGCCACTGTGTATTTAAAAAGTATGTCCATGTATTAAACTTTGTTTTTTTTGCAGTTGGCAACAGTTATTTAATTTTATAGGACAAGAGAAAATCTAACAATATTGTATATTGATGCCTCTGAGATACTTTCAAGTAGAGTAAGTTGAACCGAATCCCATTATTTTATTGCATGGTGCCCATGATTGATCGTTGTCATAGAAACAGAGGTCTGTGCCATTGTCTGTTAGATGGGCAGGCTATCCACAGAGTCGCTTTTGATTTTGCCAAATTGGACCAAGAGTTTCACGTGGGTTCTATCGAAAAGGTCCTGATTTAATTGTTTAATTCAAATGCCCTCTCATATTGAGAATATCCAAGTGATGCTGGGAGGGATTGGGGGCAGGAGAAGAAGGGGACGACCGAGGAGGAGATGGCTGGATGGCATCACTGACTCGATGGATGTGAGTCTGAGTGAACTCCGGGAGTTGGTGATGGACAGGGAGGCCTGGTGTGCTGCGATTCATAGGGTCGCAAAGTGTTGGACACGACTGAGCGACTGAACTGACTGAACTGACTGACTGAAGTTCTCATAGATTTGTTAGATTAGCAGACATCCATGGAGCATGGGCTTGTGCCAGGAGTTGGGAATATCTCAGTTTTCTTCTCTTGGGTGGTGGGGTGGGGGAAGACTTGGAAGAATTCCTCACAGTGGAGTCCTAAGCAGAAGGGTCCCTTTAGGACTCCCTCAATTCACCGCTAGAGAAACTTCCTTTCTTATGTTTGTATGTTCATAGTAAGTGTTCGGAGAAGGCGATGGCACCCCACTCCAGTACTCTTGCCTGGAAAATGCCATGGACTGAGGAACCTGGTAGGCTGCAGTCCATGGGGTCACTAAGAGTCGGACACAACTGAGCGACTTCACATTCATGCACTGGAGAAGGAAATGGCAACCCACTCCAGTGTTCTTGCCTGGAGAATCCCAGGGACGGGGTGCCTGGTGGGCTGCCGTCTCTGGGGTCGCACAGAGTCGGACACGACTGAAGCGACTTAGCAGCAGCAGTAAGTGTGCTCAGTCGTGCCCAACTCTTTGCAGCCCTATGGACTGCAGCCCACCAGTCTCCTCGGTCCATGAGATTTTCCAGGCAAGGATACTGGAGTGGGTTGCCATTTCCGTCTCCATGTATGTTCATAAGTAGGTGTTGATTGGTGCAGGTAACCTTGCTTGAGGATGTCCTTGCATTGTTTGGAAATATGACTGTTGAGACACTCTTAAGCAGCAACGCCTTTATATTGTAAATAGCCGAAAGACATGTTCTACTTTGTTCTTTAAATTAATAACACTTCTAGCACGTTCAGAATATGAATAACGTTGAAAGCCTACTTCTGTGTACAAGTGTGCCGGTAAATTGCTTTACATTTGAATTAGTCCCTGTCCTCAAAGCTCGTGGCATATTTTAGAAGCTTTGAAAATAAACAGTAAATGAACTAGCCCTCGGTTTCAGTAGCTGGCACTTTCCCAGGGAGGTGCATTGGCAATCAGATCTGTAAACTGACCATTCCTTTCCTTACTTCAGTTGACGTGAGAGGGGAGATATTTCCAAGATTTTACAAGAATATCACAATGTATGAGAACCTATTTGGGCTATTTTTACTCCACATGTGCATACTCGGGGGCATAAAATAATGAAGAGAAGGACTAGAGGAAAGGTTGAAATGGTTTTGAGGGTCAGCAACAGTAATGACACCTTTTTTTTTTTTTCCCCAAGGCCTTAAAATTACTTTTTTCAGGGGGAAAAAATGAAGCCTTATCCCGTGTATTTAAGTTACTGCATGTCTCTATTTCCGATGCTCCATCTCTACAAGGACCTTACTGTAATGACTCCACTGTAAATGGATTCTGCTCATTTGACTTTTTCTTTGTCCTCTTTGCCTAATAATTTGGTGTAAGGCAAATCGAAGAGAAAGTGTCAGACCAGTTGGGAATGTTAGCACCAGCTCTGTGCCACTTTATGAGTGATAATGCATTGTGTAATGAATCACAAGTTGGAAGATATTTGCTATTGCAACAGCTGGAAAGGGTTGGCATGAGCATTGCTGAGTAATTGGGTTTCCAGGAAGCTAAAGAGCTAGAGCTGTCCCTGGGTGTGAGACTTTGTAGAAAAGAGACTAAAATCATCTCTATATTGATCCTAACTCAGGGGTAATAACATCAGCAAGAATACAACAGCAGCGAGCATTTCTTGAATGTTTACTATACGCCAAGCACTAACTAAGAGAGTTCCCTTTTACCACATTGACAGTATTATGTGGTTGACGCTATTGTTATCTCCAGTTCACAGATACTGAAACAAGGGAAATGACTGGTCAACCCAACCAATTAGTATGTGATCAACAGTCTTCATCAGAGTGCCATTTTTGGGTTTATTATGGTGTTTGGTGTTTTGAGTATATAAAATTCACGTTTATTCATTTTTGTGTGTGTGCATAAGAACACTCATGATTCATTGCTATGTTTTATCTACTTTACCCGCTGGAGTATAAACTTGCTTTTCTTCTGAAGTTACCAAATTCCAGGGATCTGTCAACGTTGTAGTTTGAATGGGTTGCCAAAAGCATAGTAACTGTTGTGAAAGTTACTACTGAAATGCCTTACTATGATTTCTTCTAAGTTTTTCATGCTATTTTGATTGTTAGTTATGAAATTGCTTTGAATAATTTTAAAAAGCACCTGCTGCTGCTGCTGCTAAGTCGCTTCAGTCGTGTCCGACTCTGTGTGACCCCAGAGACAGTAGCCCACCAGGCTTCCCCATCCCTGGGATTCTCCAGGCAAGAACACTGGAGTGGGTTGCCATTTCCTTCTCCAGTGCATGAAAGTGAAAAGTGAAAGTGAAGTCACTCAGTTGTGTCCGACTCTTAGTGACCCCATGGACTGCAGCCTACCAGGCTCCTCCATCCATGGGATTTTCCAGGCAAGAGTACTGGAGTGGGTTGCCATTGCCTTCTCTGAGAAAGCACCTAAGAATCGTTTAAAAAATGATCATAAAGATTTCCATCCCTGACAGTTGGAAGAAGAGCATTCTTTTTTGGTTTTCTTCCTTTCTTTCTTTTTATTGGAGTATAGTTGCTTTTTACTGCTGTGTCAGTTTCTGCTATACAGCAAAGTAGGAAAAAAAAACATTTTTAATGGAATGAATCACTCAGAAATGCAACCATTTATAAAAAGTATTGTTGAATTTTGAAACATGTCAACTTAAAGAAAAGTTTGTAACTTTATTAAGGCATAATTTACATACATAAAATGGACCTGCTTCAAGTGTAGCAGTTAGTGATTTCATACAGTTATACAGCCATGCAGCCATCGCACAATCTAGTGTTAGGACACTTTCACCACAGAAGGTTCCCTAAACCTCATCTGCAGTCATCCCCCACTGGCCCCAAGACCAGGATCTCCTTTTGTTGTTGTTGTTGTTTAGCTCTTTCATGATATTTGCAAATATGTTTTTTAAATTAATTAATTTTAACTGGAGGCTAATTACTTTGTAGTGGTGTTTGCCATACATCGACATGAATCTGCCATGGCTGTACATGGGTCCCCATCCTGAACCCCCCTCCCACTTCCCTTCCCATCCCATCCCTTAGGGTCATCCCAGTGCACCAGCCCTGAGCACCCTATCTCATGCATTGAACCTGGACTTGCAATCTGTTTCACATATGGTAATATACATGTTTCAATGCTATTCTCTCAAGTCATCCCACCCTCGTCTTCTCCCAGAGTCCAAAGTCTGTTCTTTATATCTGTGTCTCTTTTGCTGCCTTGGATATAGGGTCATTGTTACCATCTTTCTGAATTCCATATGTATGCGTTAATATACTGTATTGGTGGCCCCAGTTTCATCCACCTCATTAGAACTGATTCAAATGTGTTCTTTTTTAATAGCTGAGTAATATTCCATTGTGTGTATGTACCACAGCTTTCTCATCCATTCATCTGCTGATGGACATCTAGGTTGCATTATAAACAGTGCTGCAGTGAACATTGGGGTACACGTGTCTCTTTCAATTCTGGTTTCCTCGGTGTGTATGCCCAGCAGTGGGATTGCTGGGACATATGGCAGTTCTAGTTCCAGTTTTTTAAGGAATCGCCATACTGTTCTCCATAGTGGCTGTACTAGTTTGCATTCCCACCAACAGTGTAAGAGGGTTCTGTTTTCTCCACACCCTCTCCAGCATTTATTGCTTGTAGACTTTTGGATCGCAGCCATTCTGACCGGCGTGAGATGGTACCTCATTGTGGTTTTGATTTGCACTTCTCTGATAATGAGTGATGTTGAGCATCTTTTCATGTGTTTGTTAGCCATCTGTATGTCTTCTTTGGAGAAATAGCCATCTGTATGTCTATGTAGTTCTTTGGCCCATTTTTTTATTGGGTCATTTGCTTTTCTGAAATTGAGCTGCAGGAGTTGCCTGTATATGTCAGAGAGTGTTTTGCCTATGTTTTCCTCTAAGAATTTTATAGTTTCTGGTCTTACATTTAGATCTTTAATCCATTTTGATCTGCTTTTTAATTGCATCAACCTTGAAATGCTGACCCCATCCTTCTATGGGCTTCCCAGGTGGCACTAGTGGTAAAGAACCCACCTACCAACACAGGTGACGTAAGAGACGTAGATGTGATCCCTGGGTTGGGACAATCCCCTGGAAGAGGGCATGGCCACCCACTCCAGCATTCTTGCCTGGAGAATCCCATGGACAGAGGAACCTGGCAGACTACAGTCCATAAAGGTCGCAAAGGGTCGGACACGACTGAAGTGACGCCGCACAGCACATCCTTCTATATGCGTTTAAAGGAAAGACTTTTTTCCGCCTTTGAAGTAGTTTGTAAAATTATGGGCTTACTAAATACATCATTTTTTTAGCCTCTATTATGATTGTTCTCCTCTCCAGCTGAGGCTTATGAGGGTTCTATAAGTAACTTGTAGCAAAGAAGATCCTTCAGTCTGTTTCAACGCAGTGAACTGCTTATTGTCTTTGCATTTTCTGCACATATGGGATTTCTGAATTAATTCCAAACTTAGACAACTAAGGAAAAGCATTTAACGTTCATGGCAGGATGGAATAACACTTATCGTCCTCTAATGCCCCAGGGGCGCTCCCCAGACATCTATTCTTCACTCCTGCTTCTCTCTGCTCCATTTGGAGGTACTTTCTCTGCTTCAGTCCAAAATACCATTTAGAGGCTGATTAGATTTCAAATTATATTACCATATTTTAAGCTGTATATCTTTTTGCTTTTTCATGGCTAAAATATGCTTTCCATGTGCTTTGTCTGTTTTTTTGGGTGAGATCCAATTATTTTGCAATCTCTCTCTCTCCTTCTCAAGGTGGTTTTCCCACTTGTCCTTTCATCACTTTACTATTCAAGATCTTTGAGGACTTTTAAAAAAATTATTGTTATTATCCATTTCTTTCTTCTCAAGGAAGAGGACTTCATTGTGAATTTCAATATCCTGCTGTACAGTACAGCTGCACCTGGGGAAACTCTGTTCATTGAGCCATCACTGAGTGCCTTTGTAATTCAGTATTCAGATGCTGCTGGCTTTTGGATTCCAGAGAAATTTGTGTGTTCATTATCTGTATCTATGTCTGTATCTATTTATGTCTGCGTATCCCTTTTCTTTATGTTCAAGGCCGTCTCTAAGCCGAAAACAATGCTTGGTTTCCTCTGTGAGGCTTCTTACGGGGTGAGGAGGTGAAGCTGGTCCCTGGCCAAGACCCATCTGAAAGCTGTGGGCTTCTTTCTAGGCACAGTGCTGAGGCTGATGAAATGCTGAGATTGCTATCGGTTCTCGCTTTCTTGTCTCCTTCTTGGTGATCTGTTCATCCACAAAACCAAGGATTGATGCTTTGCTGAGAATCATGTGTAGAAGACCCTTTTTAAATCCAGTGGAACCAGTTGGCAGTTTTTAAAGCTCCCCATTTTGGCTGGTGTCTCACATACTAAGGTATATATGAAAGTCGCTCAGTTGTGTCTGACTCTCTGTGGTCCCATGGGCTGTAGCCCACCAGGCTCCTCTGCCCATGGAATTCTCCAGGCCAGAACACTGAAGTGGGTTGCCATTTTCTTCTCCAGGGGATCTTCCCAACCAGGGATTGAACCCAGGTCTCCTGCATTGCAGGCAGATTCTTTACCATCTGAGCCACCAGGGATGTTACACTAAGGTGAATGCTTTTTATTGTGATTTCCTTTAACTAAAGCTGACAACCGAGAATAACAATAACAAAATGGAAAGAAGTATTGATTCCAGTGATTTAAAGTGAATCAAAACTCTGTATCTCTCTTAAATGGTATTTTATTTTTGAAAAAATATTTGTATTTATTTCTTTGGCTTCATTGGGCCTTAGTTGCAGCACATGGGCAGCTTGGTGACGTGTGGGTTCCAGAGCATGCAGGCTCTGTGGTTGCCCCTCAGCAGCCCCCATTCAGGGATGGAGCCTGTGTCATGTGCATTGCACGGGGCATTCTTAATAGCTGGACCACCACTGAAGTCCCTGGACCCTGTACCTTCAACTGAAGTTTTCTTGTTTTAGCTCCAACATGCATGCTAAGTCACTTGATCATGACTGACTCTTTGTGACCCAATGGGCTGTAGCCCGCCAGACTCCTCTGACCGTGGAATTCTCCAGGCAAGAATACTGGAGTGGGTGGCCATGCCCTCCTCCAGGGGCTGTTCCCGACCCAGGGATTGAACCCACATCTCTTATGTCTCCTGCATTGGCAGGCGGGTTCTTTAGCTCTAACCGTGCCTCTTAAATCTGGGGGATCATATTCTCCTTTGAGACTCTTCTGAGTGCTGTGATCCAGGGAAGCTGTCCCCAGGAGAGTTACACTTCACAGGGGAGCTAACACTCCCTTTTTCTATTATGTGCTCATCAGTGTTCCATCTTTTTATTCTTATGTCCTTTTGAAGGGAATTTATACATCCTTGATATTTACTCATCAAGTGACAGAAATGAAATCTTTAGATCTCTTAGTTTCCTGGCATTTAGTAGTGATTTTCTTGAAGCAACCTGAAGATTGAGCCCAGAAAGAGAGATTCAAGGATCAGTTCTGCCACCTGTGTTCTTTCATGCCTTTGATTACCAAAAGAAATTTCTGGTTCTTAACAAAACACTTCCCATGCATAATTAATTATTCGGTTCAGTTGGACATGGAAATTTGCTTTCTTTCACTTGTTTCTTTCTCAGAATAAGAGTCTGGTGCTTCTCTACAAAGGAAGCCACAAACACATGGTCCTTCTTTGGATCACCCATGCTTCCTTTTTTCTCCTCCTTCCTTTTCTTTACACCTTACTTTTTGCCTCCTTAATTTGAGCTTTTAGTTCATGTGAGGTAATTTCATTTTTCTTCTCATTTTTTTTTCACTTACAGAAAATCATATTCCTGGCATTAAATTATCCCTTCTTCTACAACAGATGATATCTAGGGCTCTTCATCATGTTGTCCTGGCCAGTACATTTTCAAAGTGGTAGAATGCTTCCCAGCTGATGATTCTGGAGCTGCTAGGGTACCCATGAGTATGTCCCAGTGATGGCATTTATCTTATTATATTGAAAAAAAGACTAAAAATATAGGAACTTCCCTGGTGGTCCAGTGATTAAGACTGTGATCTCGGAGTGCAGGGGCATGGGTCCCATCCCTGGTGGGGAAACTAAGATCCCCCTTGCTAAACAAACAAAACAGAAACGGCAAATACCCCCACCCAAATCTAGAAATCTAATTGTTGCTTAAGTGTTTTTTCCCTTAAACAGGAATCAGAGATAACCTGAGTGTGTATCAAGCAGCCACCTTTGGCAGTTAGTGGAGATCAGGCCCCATGACCCATTTCTCAGCTGGTCTGTCACTCAGCGGAACACCACAGGCTATAACATGATTTTGATTATTGTGCATCTTTAAACTGATTTTGTTCTCAGCCACATATTGTTCAATTTATATTCATAATGAACTATTAGTTAAATTTAGGAAATTAATAAGGGGCAGAATACTGCCACTTTTTATTTAGGTGTTTCTGGTACTTAAAAAATAGTAGTAACAAAATATAATGATAATTTTTATCAACTTAGTTTTTAATGACTGATATTTTAATGACTCCTCACTTAGACTGTTGATAATAAACAAGATGGTTTTGGTGCAAAGTGTACCTCGGTCACAAAAAGCAATTATTTTTTTACATTAAAGCATGTATTTTGATTTGTCTACACTTTAATATATATTTGATGATAATACTACATAATATATAGTCACTTAAAATTTTTTCATGATCAATCATGTATTTACCTTAGACATTAAAATTACTTGAAGATATATAACATAGGTTGATTAGGAAGAACAGACTTCATCTTTATACTTCATAAGTAGTATCCAAGTTCTATTTATGTCGTTTCCAATTTAAATGGAAACGTTTCATTTAAAATAGCTATTGTTCAAAATGTCAAAATTATTTAAAAATTCCTCAGGATGTTCAGGAGTTTGAATAGTGCTATGAAGAGATTCTTGGAGAAAAATTGGAAGCCTAGGTACCTGAATTATAGAGGGGTGATTGAAGTTGGGGAGCAGACAAGAAGTTTGGGAATATCTTGGCTCAAAGTGCCCTTAATAACATGGTACTTGGATTTTGTCAGGCATTTGGTAAATGTTTGTCCTTTTAAGGTGTTTACATTAAAGATACTTATTTATTTATTTGGATGCCTCAGGTCTTAATTGTGTCACTTGGTATCTTTCGTTTTGGTGGCGAGACTCAATAGTTTGGGCATACGGGCTCAGTTGCTCCAGGGATGTGGGGTCTTAATTCCCCAAACAGGGATCGAAGCCCATTCCCCTGCATTGCAAGGTGAATTCTTAACCGCCAGCCCACCAGGGAAGTCCCAGGAGTTTACATTTCCTATATGGTAGTTTACTCATTTAGCTTTGTTTTCACTTAAAAAATGGAAGTCCTCATACAGTATATGGAAACTTTAGCTGATAACTTGTAGCTGCTATGGAACCCTCCTCCTGGAGATTCATTATAGGAAGATGTTCTTTCCCCAATCCTGGGACCTAGTGTTACTGAAGGAAGTGTTGCTTTTACCTGCATAGTGATTCTGTCAGTCTAAGTGAAAATTATGCCTACATTCTTATTCCAGGAACCTTCTTAAATAGTTTACCGATCCATTCCAAATAAGGTACATGCTGCCGACTTTAAAAGTCACTTGTGCACGCCTTCCTCCAGTGTTTCAAACAGCAGGTAATACATGAACCAGTTACATGTTTCAGGTTAGATACAGAAGAAGGAATTTCAAAGACAGCTCACGCCCCATTGTGTTGGTGGTTTGGAGCACCACGCTTGCTTCTCTTACTCAGTGAGGCCCTGTTATCAAGGATGTGAGGGCTTCTCTGGTGGCTCAGATGGTAAGGATTCTGCCTGCAGTACGGGAGACACAGATTCGATCCCTGGGTTGGGAAGATCCCCTGGAGAAGGGAATGGCTACCCACTCCAATATTCTTGCCTGGAGAATCCCATGGAAGAGCCTGGTGGGCTTACAGTCCATGGGTTCTCAAAGAGTTGGATACAGCTAAGCAACTAACACACACACGTATCAATGATATGAACCATGCCTTCCTCTCTAAAGCCACTTTTTCTCTTGACATGTCTCATTTTCAAGGTCCCTTTTATTTAGTTCATGTGTATTTGTGTGGTCTGGACTCTTGACCAGTAGACATGGGATACTTAGAAGGCAGAATTTGTAGAATTCGTTGTCTGATTGGATGTGGGAAGAAGGAAAAGTGAAGAAAATGCAAAGGGAAGCAAAGGCATCTTAGATGCAGGAGGCATGTGTTTGGGCTGTAATGTGGGGAATGGTGAGCTTAAATGTTAAATAATACAGTCTGCATTAAAACTGTGGACATATCCTCAACAATTTTTGTATGTTGACTACTTTATTTGCATTTTAAAATGTATTCCCCCACCAGCCTTTTGAGGTAAATTCTGTGTTTTTTTTTTTTTTCTCTCTTATAGATGAGGAAACAGATTTAGAGGGATTGTGTAATATGTTCAAAATAACCCAGCTAGAAAATAATTCAAAGGCCAGAATTTGATTACACTATTGCCTTCCAGTGGGAAAAATGAAGCGAGTTTGGAGTTGTATATAGTCAACAGTATCACATGCTGCTAAGCACATCACACTGTTTTCTTTATCTGCCTTGACTCATATATGTATTTATACCTCTGGGGAAAGAAATTGTGCAGACTAACTTTATAAACATACTGAGAAGCAAGCAGATGCTGCTGCTTTGAAGTTTGGGTTGTCATTTTTCTGCTTGCGGCCAAATGTAGATTGAAAGTTGAAGGTCAGGCGGTTGTCATAGGACAAGACATCGTGTGCCAGCCATTGAGGTTACAAAGATGAGTAAGGTCCTGTTTCTGCCCTGAGACGGTCCCAGGACAAGGCAGGAGACCAGCCTTCCAAGGATGGGTTACAGTGCCGTATGCTAAGTGCTGAGTCCCATGACTGCAGAAGAGGGGGCCATCCATTGGTTTGGGGCAGTAAGGAGGCTGAGAAGCAAGACAGATCATATCTATGATCACAATATCCTTATTCCCCTCCTCTGCTGTTTCTCAAAGTTTCCCTTTGTCTCATTAGAAACCCGAGCGTCATCCAGACACCTTCCCTTTCTCTGCACTGTCCCATATCCAGTGAGAGCCTCGGGGTGTCCCCAGGGATGCTCTGAGAATCCAGTTCCCCAACTCCAGGCTCCCACACTTGGCCTGGCCCTTCTCAGAAGTTCCCTCAGTTCAGTTCAGTTCAGTCGCTCAGTCGTGTCCAACTCTTTGCAACCCCATGGACTGTAGCACGCCAGGCTTCCCTCTCCATCACCAACTCCTGGAACTTACTCAGACTCACGTTCATCGAGTCGGTAATGCCATCCAACCATCTCATCCTCTGTCATCCCCTTCTCCGTCTGCCTTCAATCTTTCCCAGTATCAGGCTCTTTTCCAAGGAGTCCGTTCTTTGCATCATGTGGCCAAAGGATTGGAGTTTCAGCTTCAGCATCAGTCCTTCTAATGAATATTCAGAACTGATTTCCTTTAGGATGGACTGGTTGGATCTCCTTGCAGTCCAAGGGACTCTCAAGAGCCTTCTCTAACACCACAGTTCAAAAGCATCAATTCTTCGGCACTCAGCTTTCTTTATAGTCCAACACTCACATCCATACATGACTACTGGAAAAACCATAGCTTTGACTAGATGGACCTTTTTCAGCAAAGTAATATCTCTGCTTTTTAATATAGTGTCTAGGTTGGTCATAGCTTTTCTTCCAAGAAGCAGGTGTCTTTTAATTTTATGGCTGCAGTCACCATCTGCAGTGATTTTGGAGCCCAAGAAAATAAGTCTGTCACTGTTTCCATTGTTTCCCCATCTATTTGCCATGAAGTGATGGGACTGGATGCCATGGTCTTAGCTTTTTGAATGTTGAGTTTTAAGCCAGTTTTTTCACTCTCTTCTTTCATTTTCATCATGAGGTTATTTAGTTCCTCTTCACTTTCTGCCAAAATGGCGGTGTCATGTGCATATCTGAGATTATTGATATATCTCCCAGCAATCTTGATTCCAGCTTGTGCTTCATCCAGCCCAGCATTTTGCATGATGTACTCTGCATATAAGTTAAATAAGCGGTGTGACAATATACAGCCTTGACATACTCCTTTCCCAATTTGGAACAAGTCCAATGTGTCCAGTTCTAACTGTTGCTTCTTGGCCTGCATACAGGTTTCTCAGGAGGCAGGTTAGGTGGTCTGTTATTCCCATATGTTTAAGAATTTTCCACAGAAATTCCCTAGCTAGTCTCTGCTTCCTGCCTCTGTCCCCTCCACGCTCTCCTCCGTGTTGCCTCCAGAGGGCGCTCTCTAAGACACAGAACCAACGAGGTCATCACTCCCCCTATTTTTGTCGGAACACAGCCAGTAAAACTCCAAGTTGTGGACTCGTTTTCCCTGTCCCCCCTCATTTCTTGCCATTTCCCCAGGCACACCCTAAGTCTCAGCTCCCCAGACAGCTTGTGTTTTTAACCTCCAGTTTTTGCAGTCCCGTTCCCTCTGTCTGCCTGACCTGCCTTCAGTCTGGTTTTTCTGGGGCTCCTCTCCTAAGGCAGTTTCTCTGCAGCATTTAGGTCCTTCCCCTGCCAGTTGAGAAGGGGCAGCCCCATCAGGCCAGAGGTCCAGCATCCTAGTGCTGTGAGAATTTTCCTCTAGAAAGCCCTGAATGTTCAGACCTCAAGATAAGTATTTTCCTTTTTTGTCTGTATCCTTCACCAGACCAAGAAATGTTGACTGATTTTTCTTACCACAACAGTAAACCTACAACTGTTAATGTCACCCCATTCTGAGATAAGGCCTGCTTTATAGCGCATTGCCAGATATCTGACCGTTTACAAAAAGTGCAATAAATTTTAAATGTAGTAGTAGATGGTCAGCCTAATGTCTGTTCCTACCAAGCACTTGGCACATTTGGGGACTCTCATGGTCAAAAACACACAATCTGGATCACTAACATGTGTTAACCTCCCCAGTTGACCTCAGTCATGATTCATCACTGGCAGAATGGAAAGCTTTGGTTCTCGCATGTTGCCAAGTGGAGATAAAAGCTGGTACCAGAGGAAACAAGACTCTTTCTTGTTTCGATCAGAAACAAACTGGGCTAAACATTATTGGAGTGAGACAACAGTCAACAGCACCCCCCCCCCCCAAATAAAAAAGGTAGTTAGGGAAATTCAGTGACCAAAACTACCTGTTGTAGGTATTTTTGTGCAGAGAACAAATTTTTTAAAAAAGAAAATTAAAATACAATTAAAAAAAAGATGTCTTTGCCAGAGAGTTGAGGTGGAAAGAGGAGGAGGAGGATATGGGGTTTGGAGCAAATAAGAACCTTTGACAAATGGACAACCCTGGCTTCCTGTTGGAAGACGGTCCTGCAGAGAAGGTGTTGAGAGCTGGGAAGCATTGAGAATGTGCTGGGAAGAAACATATGCAGACTGACTAGGAGCCAGATTCTGTTTCTGAAAGTCGTTAGAGGTCTATGAACTGCATAAGCATGTGGGCGAAAGGTCTGTGTTTCTATCCAGGCTGGGAGGACCTGGGTCCCCAGGCACTGGGCCTGTCCTGCTGGGTTTATAATGTAAGGTTTTCTGGTCGAGCAGGGGAGGAGCTTTACCTTTTATTCATAAGTGTGTGAGATAACACCGAGGAGAAGCAATTTAAAGCAGGCCAGAAATCAGGCCTATTGAAGATATTGGTAAAATTAAAACCAGTTCCTCTAACATGGGCTTCCCCGGTGACTCAGTGGTAAAGAATCCACCTGCCAATGCAGGAGACGTGGGTTCCATCCCTGGGTAAGGAAGATCCCCTGGAAAAAGAAATAGCAACTCACTCCAGTATTCTTGCCTGGGAAATCCCATGGATGGAGGTTTCTGGCAGGTCCATAGGGTCTCAAAAGGGTCAAACACAACTCAGCAATTAAACGGCAACATGAACCATAAGACTGATTTTGGTAAAAGCCATTTTAAAATTATTTCAGACCCCATCCCCCCACCCCCACAGGAAACTTGTGTTTATAAATAGCCCCAGTGATGGTCAGTAGATTGAGAATAAAAATATATAGAATAAAAATGTATTTCTTTGATTGATTATTGATATTTCATCAATTTTTTACTGGTTATTGATGTCTCATCAGCTTTTTAAAAGTATTCGCAAACATTACAATCTATAGGAACCTTGAAATAGAGAGTAGAGGTGGGAAGAAATGTGATGTGCTGAGAAAATGGCTGCACTAGGAAAAAGTAAGGCTAAGAATAGTGAACGTTCTCGAGCTATTATGAGCTAAGGCATAAATGGAAATGTGGTTGTCATGGGGCGTCTTAGCAGTGGGAGAAAGGAGTTGGCTTTGTCGAGAGGGACAGATACTTTCCTAGCACTGATATTTCAGATTCTGCTGCCTCAGGATCTCCAGGACCTCTGGGAAGCCCTGCATGTCTGGCAGCCCCCGACTCAGCTGGCCTGGGGGGTGCCGGGGCACTGATGCTGCCCACCCCCCTGCAGGGCACACTCCCCCGTCTGTCTTCCCACCTCTTTCCCGGGCTGTGTCTCCCTGCCCTGCACCACTCCCTGCCCCCCCACCCCCCACCCCGCTGTCAACGTGGAAAACAGCTGGCCTTTCATTCTTCATAGCACAACTCAGGCCAAAAATGATATTTAACAAAAGTTTCCAGATGCCTTTTACATTTAAAAAAAAAATTTGGAAAAGCCTTAAGCTTGGACTGCTCTTGAAGGCCAGGGTCAAGTTCGTCTCTGGCATGTGGGAGCTGCCAGCTCATCTGCCCATGATGGGGGTGCTCCTCTTTGGATCTGGTCATCCCCCCTGGACTCCAGCCTCAGCCCTGAGAGCCAACTCTCTAAGCTGGATCAGCCTGCAGAGGTGAATTTGAGTCTTCGGTTATGAAGAAACAGGAAAACTCCATGAAACTGTACCATTTTCCCACATCATGTTTGTTTTTTTTTTAAACACTTGTTTGGACCCAGCTAAAGCATTCTTTATAAACGGGCACTCCAGTACTGCCCAAGGGCTCCCTTAAATTTTGTGCTAAAAGCTGAAAATGCAGGTTTGGTGTTTCTTGCTTTCTGGCCTCTGCCCCCCTTCACCGTCCTCTCCTTGTCTCCTGGGGGAAGTTGGTCATCACTCCTGACAGAGTCCTGGGACAGGGTGTGTTCCCAGGAGTATGGGGGTCTCTGGTATTTACCCTTGCCTCTGCCAACCCAGCCCCTCCCAGGTGAAAGGGAGTGAGGAGGAGACAGGAGCAAACATCATCTACCAGGAAGCTCCGCAGTGGAATAGAGATATCAGGATCCTTGGGCAGGCCCTGTGTGCCGGCATCCGCGTGGCCTCGCTTTCCAGCCCCATCTTTGCGTGTCTGTATCTGCTGTTAAGCTACAGGTTTCTTATAATCAGAGGATGGATCTTATCACGTGTCTGTGCCCACCAATGTGTGTCTCTTGGAGCTGCTCAGAATCGATTATCAGCGTAATGCCCTAACACCTCCTGATTCTGTTAATTGCAACATGGTAATCACAGGTCCCTTTATAAAGGCTTGTATTTCTTGTGGCAACACCTTTGCTGAAGATCAGTGCCGCCTTTGGTTGCAAGCTTGGCATCCCACTTGCAGAAACATGCAGACACACTCTGTCACTCAGCGTGTTTCAGAAGCTGAAGTAGAAGGCATTCAGGTCGTTCTACGCAGACCTCTCTGGCGACTGATCCTCTCTCCCCACGTGCTTTCTTTGGACTCCTGAGTTTAGGTGAGGTGTTTTAGAGCCCAGGGGATTAAGGGTTGTACAGAAATGTACTCCAGAGGGCTAGTGCAGAGAGTGTTTCAAGGCAGAGAAACAGCGCCTGGCACTGACATGGTCTGTTCCCAAGAAGCTAACTAAGTAATGCTGATAACTGCCAAATAGTGCTGTACGATGAGTAAACAGTGTCACTGGTTGCTCAGTTGAATGGGGAAGAGGATCTGATTGGAACTGATGAAGGGAGAGCATTTAATACCTTACATAGAGCAACAGTAGAATTTTCTTGTTAAAAGGATCCAACTTTGTGCTAAGTGCCATGAGATTTGGTTTGGGTAGAAATTTTTCTTGAAGTATTTCTTCAAACAAGTAATGCATTTTATTACTGGATAGAAATTTTTCTTGAAGTATTTCTTCAAACAAGTAATGCATTTTATTACTGGATAGCTAATTGAAAATACATGCTTGCGTGCGTCAACTCTTTTCTGACCCCATGGACCATAGCCCTCCAGGCTCCTCTGTCCATGGGATTCTCCAGGCAAGAATACTGGAGTGGGTTGCCACTTCTTCCTCCGGGGGAATCTTCCTGACTCAGGGATCAAACCTGCATCTGGTATGTCTCCTGAGTTGGCAGGAGGATTTTTTTTTACCACTAGCACCACTTGGGAAGCTCCCAACAATATGCAAATGAAATATTCTCTTTTAGGTTCTTATCTGTTTATTCAAAGTTGCCCAAACACCAGGATAATAGGAATCCAAAGGAAGAGTGAAGGGAAGGGGAGCTTCAGGAGTCCATGCCAATAACGCCCTTGAGATGTCCGTCATGTGTCTCTCTCTCTCTGGTTTGCCCTTTTCAAATCTTCTCTAGCAGCTGGCAAGCTTGCTGTGCTTAATGGCAGACTGTAGTTTTCTTGGTTTATTACAACTAATTTCACTTGATAACATCAGGATATTGATAGTTGTTTCCTCAGTTTTGAAGGATAACGTGCAGTAATTTAGTGACTTATTTTTGATGAACGATGGTAGGGTAAAATACAGAAAACATGAGTAGACATGGGAACTTTATGGTTGAAGCTTTAAAGATAATTATAGATGGACTCTGTCTCTTCGGGGCACTGGTACGGAGCTGGCTTCTGCCCTTTGTTTACTGTTAGTAATTTTTTCCTTGTTAAAGTAATTTTCAAAATATGTGCAGTATGGTTTCCTTCATACTTAAAAAGTTTAGAAAACACCACAGCAAATTGATGATATGTTACCTGTAAGAAAGAGGGTGGGATTGGACTCTAAAGCAGTGGTTCCCAACCTTTATGGCACGCGGGACTGGTTTTGAAGAAGAGTTTTTCCGCAGACTGGGGTGGGGATGGTTTGGGGATGATTCAAGGACATTGCATTTATCGTGTACTTTATTTCTATTATTATTAAATCAGCTCCACCTTAGATCATGAGGCATTAGATCCCGGACACTGGGGACCCCTACACAGATTCATTTGCTTTGTATCATTTGATTTGTTCACAATGTAAACCTACTGTAAGTATAAAGATAAAA
>SJYQ01001599.1:1058556-1169707 GCA_006410935.1 Redunca redunca | reverse complement strand
GGGAGGGAAATCAGTATAATTTATTTATATAATTTTGAGATAAAAATAACATTATTTAAAAATTTTGATAAAAAATATTACTTTGGGAGCCCTCAGGCATATTAATATAGTATCCAAGTTTATCTCAAAATGGATACTTAAAAATTCAGTTATTAAGAGTTTATCTTTGGCAATAAGGTGATAATTAAACATTTATTTTCCTCCATAGATGATATCTATTTGAAGGTTTGTTTTCAAACTCTTATCTTTTTTTCTAAATGTGAACCATTTTAAGTCTTTATTGAATTTGTTACAATATTGCTTCTGTCTTTTTATGTTTTGGGTTTTTAGCCCCATGGCATGTGAGATCTTAGCTCTCTTAGGGGTTGAACCCGTACTCCCTGCACTGGAAGACAAAGTCTTAACCACTGGACCACCAATGACATCCCTCAAAGTCTGAACCTGATTTATGCAATCATATGACATTTTTGTGGAGAAGGCAATGGTACCCCACTCCAGTACTCTTGCCTGGAAAATCCCATGGACAGAGGAGCCTGGTAGGCTGCAGTCCATGGGGTCGCTAAGAGTTGGACACAACTGAGCGACTTCACTTTCACTTTTCACTTTCATGCACTTGAGAAGGAAATGGCAACCCACTCCAGTGTTCTTGCCTGAAGAATCCCAGAGATGGAGGAGCCTGGTGGGCTGCCGTCTGTGGGGTCGCACAGAGTCGGACACGACTGAAGCGACTTAGCAGCAGCAGCAGCAGGACATTTTTGAAAAGGGAATGATAATTTTTAATGGGAAAGCTATATATGTATGTCTATCCAAGGAAAAGGTTTTAAAAAACAAAAACAGATTCCATATAACAGTAGTAGGGAAGACCACTTTGCATTGGCTTGTTGTTAATCTCACACTGGTTTTCACACCTTATTTGGTTTTCATTTTTCTTAACGTGACATACTGATGGCTTGCAGGTAGTCTTTGTAATATTGATTTAGTGGGAACATAGAGAATAATAGCTGAATGGTTGTAGCTTTCATGAGTGTAATTAGCTTCTTATAAAAGTATAGTTCTGCAGAAAAGATCTGAATATAGAGTAACTATTTACAGATTTGGGCTTTTATCCCTTGCCTTTTATAAGTTCCTTCTACTTCTGTGCTTTCAGCTTAGTGATTCTTCTAAGATTTCTGAAGCTTCAGGTTTGTTTCCTGTCTCTCCCTTTTAGCTGTAACTCTCAGCAGACTATGGAGATTTAGGTGCATAATTTCAAAAATTTTAGAAATTTTGAAAGACTTCTGTAAGATTTAACTGCTGTGCCCAGTGATGCATATCAGTTATTAGAAAAACCTGACATCCTGCTGCTGTCCCTTGTTGTCCAGTTTTAAACCAAGAATCATTAACTGTCTGGGGAGAAAGGCAGTGGAGAAGACGCACCTAGTGACTGTCTGGTGACCCTTGCATCTTGCCTTTTTCCACACTCTTCATTCTGCCAGAGAACTCTCATTCATGAATGTTTACTGACATTTCTGTGTATGTTTGTAATGCCGCAAGGATTACTTGACTTTGCCTTTGTGATAGTCTAACCCTGCATGTCCATCTGCCCTTGTCTATTTTTAATGTCAAGAGACAAATAAATTTAGTTTTCTTCCTTTTGAAAAAAAAAACAGTTGTTTGAGAAGTCTCAGTTGGACCCATCTCTGTGCTTTTCTTGAACATCCTAATTATGTTGCAAAAATAATAACAGCACAGAAACTTCAAAATCCAGGAGGAAATGAACCCATTGACTTGGAGATACATATATATGTAGGTATAGATATTTGTATACACAGAGACACACACACACACACACACATATGATCACTTAGAGGATCAGGGGTAGAGATAAGAAGCTGCACTATGAAGTACCACAGCAGGTGGCTCATAGTACATTCTTAATAAATATTTGTTGAATTAAAAAAAAGAGAGAATGAGAAAATTCAAGGGAAAATGTTGTTTCTGAAGGGGTTCTGTATATCATTTATTTGTTATATGGTGACCTTACAGATTAAATGAGATGTGGACAATGCAACTGTATGTTTCTTAGAATCTATTCCATGTCTGGTCTTGGTGAGTCACGTTTGTGATGTTTACAGCATCTACATTTTCATGATTTCAAGGTTGTTAATTGACAGCACAGGCAGTAGGCTTTTATTACCATTTACAACTTCATTATTGTCATCTGGATGGTGAATGCTGCCACTGTAGGCTGACCTTCCAGACCGGGGGCTGGAGTTGAGTTGATGAGGGACCCCACAGAGTCATCATAAAATGGAAGAGAAGATGCAGAGACTCAAATCCATGCGTTAGTTAAAAATAAGCTAGAAATTCCCAGCATATTTTAGAGAACTTCCTAGCCATTTGACATCACTGACTGAGACACTGAGTGTCTGACAGAGACCATTTAGGGCTTAAGGCCACCATCATGATCTGCTAAGATGACGTAGTGTTTTCTTCCCTAAATGAGATCCTTTCTTCTTATGTCCTAATAAAGAATGGATTATTTACTCTTCGAACTGCCCTTTCACAAGGACTTTTAAAATATCAGTTTGGAACGTGTAAGTCCATTGTTTAACACTGAATGGATGGCTGGGGAGTTCAACTGAAATTTTAGAAATTCTTATGCTCAAAGGATTAAAAAAATTTTTTGTGTGTGTGGTCAGAGCCTATTCCTTGTAACTGTAACTTTGATTCATCAGATTCTGAGTAGCTGAGGCAACTCTTGCCTTTTTTCTGATGGTGGCCATCTGTTATATTCCCTTCTTATCTGTGGGACCAAGAAAGCAAAGTGAGAGACGCAGAAGAGAAAATGCTAGATCGGTAGTAGGGTTCAACTTGCTCAGGTGTTTGTCTAATTCAGTGCATGGATTTCACTTTTTTTTATTTTAACTTTTTAAAGTTTATTTTTCTGTACCGAAACTAGTTGTGGCATGCAGGATCCAGTTCCCTGACCAGGGATCAAACCCTGGCCCCGTGTATTGGGAGAGCAGAGTCTTAGCCGCTGGAGCACCAGGGAAGTTCTGGATTTGACTATTTTTTATATGGAAATATTTAGGTAACTTTAGTGCTTTCTGTCGACTTCGTTTCAGTGATGTTGGGAAACTGTGCTCTCATAGGGTGGTTGAACCAAGAACTGTAACTGTTCGCTGTTATTTCAGGAGAGGAGGCCTTTGGAGAGTCCATCAGGCTGTCCTGATGCAATATGTCTGGGAAAGTGGCTCCTTAGTACATGTCTTAGTCATTGTTAAAATAGCAACGCTGGAGATAAAGGCTTTCTCAAGAGGACAGGTTGCACGCTCTCTGCGCTCTGTCCTCCCGAGTTAATGCTGAGCCAGAGCCTGATGCCGGTGGATCCTCCCAGTTCTTCAAATCATTTAGGTCTGAAGGCATTGCAGTTCCTCACTCCAGGTGACTGGAGCACCTGGAATGTTAAAGAAAAGAAAGTTTTCACTCGAGAACGCCTATGTAAATCAGCTTCTCTGCTTCATTTCTACAGTCTTCCTACTGAAGTTGAGTGCATGTTTGATTTTTCCGGGAAGAAGCAAGAGAGGATATTCAAGCAATGGCTCGACACGCTCCCGTGTCGTTGGTCGTGCCTTTGTGTGCCTTCGAGGTCTGGGCGGACGCAGGAGGTAGAGATGGCGGTTGGATTCCAGTACTTTCCACCCAGGCACACAGGGTATAATTCTGGAACAATGAAACGTTCCAAGAATGCAGTTTCTGTGGAGTACCTGCTTTTAAGACCTCATTTTCTGAATAGGACTCTGAAATTGGAACCAAGAAAATCTGCACTTCAATGCCACCCATTAGCCGCCCTCTATTCTTTTGAACTGTGGGTGGTCTTCTTAAGTATATTTCAGCATACTTCTTTTCTTTTTTAATATGTGACTTTGAATTTTGTTCTGCTTCATTACATCTTTTTTTTATAATCTGACCAAAATGTTACTTAATTATGTGCCAAGTAATGGGATTGTGTCTTCAAAACTCACATTGTTTTCGTAAGGCTTTATAATATTAGACTATATTAGTGAGATGCTAGGAAATATTTTTGGGGAAAATATACTTACATCAAATTAAATTCTTAGCTTCATTGTATTAATAATAATTTAATTCTGATTTTTTTTCTCTTAAAAGTTACTTTAACTTTTTAATTACTGTTATACTAAATTTCGCTCAGTTGTGTCTGACTCTTTGCCACCCCATGGACTGTAACCTACCAGGCTTCTCAGTCCATGGGATTTTCCAGGCAAGAGTACTCGAGTGGGTTGCCATTTCCTTCTCCAGGGGATCTTCCAGACCCAGGGATCAAATCCAGGTATCCGGCATTGTAGGCAGATGCTTTACCCTCTGAGCCACCAGGGAAGCTATACTAAATTCCATATGCACTGAAATGGTGATTTTGTGATGAGTGAGGTGAAACTTCTATCAAAAGTCTATAATTATTTAAAGCATGATTTTCAACCTTGCACTTTTGACATTTGGGGTCACATAACTCTTTGTTGGGGGTTTCCCTGGTGGTTCAGATGGTAAAGAATCTGCCTGCAATGCAGGAGACCTGGGTTCAATCCCTGGGTTAGGAAGATGCCATGGAGAAGGGAATGGCTACCCACTCCAGTATTCTTGCCTGGAGAATCCCATGGACAGAGGAGGAGCCATCCTGTGCACTGTGTTTGGGAGCAAATTTTAATTTTCCTTCCTTTGGGAAACGGACTATTTCTAATAGTTGTGTTGGATGTTGAGTACTCCAGTCTTAGAAAAAAAAGCTGGACTGATGTCTCCTTTTCTCTACTTCCCTTTGCCCTTGAATTCCTCATGCTTTCTTGGTCTTCATGCATACTACCTGCAATACTCCATGACCATAGTCTTGATGCTACATCACTGCCATTTTTCACAGGAAAGGGTATCATACCCTTTCCTCCATCAGGGACTTGTTGCAGCTCCACAGAGTGACATTCTAGGCACTTCAACAGTTGCCCTCACGTGGCCTCATCTCTACCCATGGATTTTGTTAACCAGAATGGGCTTTTCTGCTTCACTGAGGCACATAGGCCACTTCATGCCATGTGTTTTGATACCCTGTCCTGTTCCTTTGTTTGCTTTCTCTCCCTGAGTGCCCCTTTTCTCAGAATGGATGTCCATCATTGTCTGCCGTTTCATCTTCTCCAAATAACCTTCCGAAGTGCAATGCGTCACATTTTGTAGAAGGGATATGTTCCTGAAGACCTAGGAAAAATTCAAAATTCACAAAGTTCAAGCCTGATTTTTCTCTTAGGAAATGATTCACATTATATAAAATTGTATGCACAAAATGACAGCCTTATTAATGTTTTATACCACAGCCTTTCACGTTAAAGTAAGGCCATTTGGGAACCCTACCAAAAGCTAACCTGAGTTCATATTTCTATCAGCACTTTGCCTGCAGTCTGTGGTTTTTACCAGCCACTTGCTCCAAAACATTCTGAAAATTTTTCAGTATATCCAACTTGTAGGCTACTTGTATTAATAATTTGATTTAAAAAATCATGGTTTTCTTGTGCCCAGGATAAAAGGCTAGTGGGAAAGTTCTGCATGGTTGAAAAGAAGCTAGTGCAGATAACAGATTATTGCCAAGTTGGAGGAGTTTCAGTTGCATACCTCAAGTCTTGATCCTATGAGCATCATTAAGATGCTTTTAACACACTTTGATCTGTGTGTTAGAAGAAGACATAAGGGGTAGACCTAATGTCTTGGTGAGTTTGGGCTATTGTAACAAGACATGATAGACTGGGTGACTTCAGCAGCAAATATTTATTTCTCATGGTTCTGGAGGCTGGGAAGTCCAAGATCAAGGTGCCACAAATTGAGGTGTGGTTGTTACTGTTCAGTCGCTCAGTCACGTCTGACTCTTTGTGACCCCCATGAACTGCAGCATGCCAGGCTTCCCTGCCCTTTACTATCCCGGAGTTTGCTCATCCTCATGTCTTTTGAGTCATGATGCCACCTACCCATCTCATCCTCTGTCGCCCCTTCTCCTGCCTTCAGTCTTTCTCAGCATCGGGGTCTTTTCCAGTGCCTCAGCTATTTGTACCAGGTGGCCAAAGTACTGGAGCTTCAGCTTCAGCATCAGTCCTTGCAATGAATATTCAGGACTGATTTCTTTTAGGATTGATTGGTTTGATCTTGCTGTTCAAGGGACTCTCGAAAGTCTTCTCCAGCACCCTAGTTTGAAAGCATCAGTTCCTCTTCGATACTCAGCCATCTTTATGGTCCAACTCTCACATCTGTACATGACTACTGGAAAAACATAGCTTTGACTATATTAACCTTTGTTGGCAAAGCGATGTCTCTGTTTTTTAATATACTGTCTAGGTTTGTCATAGATTTTCTTCCAAGGAGCAAGTGTCTTTTAATTTCATGGCTGCAGTCACCATGGGGAGCCTGCTTCTGGTCTCCCAGATGTACACTTTCTCACTGTACCATCACCTGGCAGAGGAGGGGGAAGCTCTGGGATCTCTTCATCATCATATTTTTGGGGCACTAATCCCATCATGGGGCCTCCACCTTCATGACCTTGTCTGAACCCAGTTACCTCCCAAAGGCTCTACCTCAACAGTAGGGATTAGGGTTTCAACATATGCATGTTGGGGAGGCACAACGTTCAATCCACAGAACCTATTTACCAACGAACTGGTTGGTGAGAGAATCTGATGGTTATGATTTACTAAAATAATTGATCAGAGCTCATATAATCGTGGTAGAGTTTGTGGCTTTGCTAGTTCTCCGTTTTTTCCCAGTGTCAGTTATGTGATTATTGGCTCAAATTACAAACCAGTAATTCTGAAGGAGATCAACCCTGAATATTCATTGGAAGGACTAATGCTGAAGCCGAAGTCCCAGTACTTTGGCAACTTGATGTGAAGAGCTGATTCACTGAAAAGTACCCTGATGCTGGGAGAGATTGAAGGAAAGGGGGCGGCAGAGGATGAATGGTCTGATAGCATCACTGACTCCATGGACATGAATTTGAGTAAATTCTGGGAGATCATGAAGGACAGAGGAGGCCGGTGTGCTGCAGTTCATGGGGTCGCAAAGAGTCAGACATGACTTAGCGACTGAACAACAGCAAAATTATTGGCTGGGCAATAACTTGATGTTATTGATTCATGGGAAAATGACATGGGTTTTGTTAACCAAACTGAGCCAACCATGTATTAGGACTTGTTAAAGCAAACATAGAACAGGGACACATGTAACAAGATGTGTGGTCCTCCTGGTGGGGGTATTGGAGGTGGCAGTTTAGGGGAAGAGATTGCATTCCTCCAAGTGGCCAGTCTGTGTTTGCAATGCTGGCCCCGTCTGGCCCTCCTTCTACTTTCTTTCGTTGTACCTTGCTTGTGCCTTTAGTATAGTAATCTTTTCATTGTTATTTTCCTGTTTGTGTGGGTTTTGTGTGTGTGTGTGTGTGTGTGTGTGTGTGCGCGCGCGCGCAGTAATAGACTTTTTAGCTGCCAGAGAACAAGGACTGTCTGTTCATTTCTACCCTCTCCAGTGGTTGACACTTAACATCCTGAGAGTAAACATTTAGTACATTGTCTCAGTGACCCATTTCTAAGGGGTTGCTGGCAAACCAGCATGCATCCAGAGGGGGACGAGCAGATTGCTGAGCATTCCTGAATCCCTTTTACACGAGGAGCTGATGAAGCTGGAGTTGTTTAGGTTGAAAAATAGTAGCGTTTTCATTTCGTAGTCCAGATTGGACAACACAGAGCAAAGCATTGAGGTTAAGAATTAAAAGCAGTGCAACCTTTGGCAGGTCTCGGTCGGTGTAAATTTTGAAAAATCGGTACAGGGTGAGTCCCTCCTTGGCTGTTTGAGAAGCACTGGCAACTGGCAAGGTGCTGCTCCAAAGTGCTGAGTCAGCAGCCACTCTCGCCTGTCCTCTGGCTACTCTCCTCCTTCCTCTCGCTTTCTCCCCTTCACCCCCACCTCCCTCCCTCCATAGAGGATCTTATAGGAGGATCTTACCTATCTTATAGACATGGAAGATAAGGTTAGAGGGTTAAGTGGTTTGAGATTTCTTAGGAAGATGTGAAAGAAGGAACTGGATCTGGGTGTCTGTCCATTATTCTTTTTTGAACAGGATAACTGTCTTCAGACATTTGAGAGGGTGTCATGTAGGAGATGGAGGAGACTTAGAGAGCATCACTATGTCTGTGTATATGTATATTTGCTCAGTCGTGTCTGACTCTTTGCAACCCCATGGACTATATAGTCCATGGAATTCTCCAGGCAAGAATACCAGCCTTTCCCTTCTCCAGGGGATCTTCCCAATCCAGGGATCAAACCCAGGTCTCCCGCATTGCAGGCAGATTCTTTACCAGCTGAGCCACATCGCATCACAGGGCAAAACCAGGGCTGATGGGTAGACATTAGCCATGTGAAGTGGAAACAGCAGAGGCGATCTGAACTTCTAACATTGGAGCTGCTTTTGGAATCAGCAGTTTCCCATTATTAGGAAAGTGTTCCTGCAGAAACTGAGGGATCAGAATAATAGCCAAAGGGGCTGGAACAAGGGGGTTTCCTCACTGGGAGAGAGAATTGTACAAGATGTCTCTAAGTCTCTTCCAAATTTAAAATCACATTATTCTTGTGTCTCTTTCCTTTCCTGGGTGGAGTCAGCCAATCATTGAATTAATATAATTACTGCTGACACAGGAACGGAGAGTCTTTATATTCCACCAGAGAGAACCAGGGTTTGAAAAGTTGCTCTCCCGTTAGAATATGTAGGGAGGGAGTTGTCAGGACAACGTAATCAAAATGGTGCTTGAGAGTAGAGATGGAAGGAGAATTCAGATGCTGTCAGAGCTTTTTTAGGATTCAGCAAATGACAACCCTTGTGTTAATTTTCAGATTTTTTTTGTTTTTTTTTTTTGAGAATTGGGCTGTCAGCAGTTTTCAGGAACTGGTTTCATCCAGTAGTGCAGACTAGGGAGGTAAAGATATTTGAAATTAAGGTATGTGATGGTTATGAACGTGCCCATAATTACTTGTGTAAGTTCTGCCTGTTCCAAGGAGACAAGAGAAAGGTGACAGCTTTTACATTATTAACATACTGAACTGGTGCACACATCATTTGGCATTTCTTTGTGTAAATTTTGAACCGCACCGTTCTCTTTGTTAAAGATTTTGTCTTCCTACACAATTTCTATTCATTCTGTTTACCCTTAAGAAGAAAGTAGTCTTATGGATTAAAAAAAAAGTGTCATGAAGATAAGAAATATCCTTGAAGTGAGGGGTCAGTAAGACAGTCTTCACATTTACTTAACATCTCCACTGTTCTTTGACTGTTATTCATACAGTCTCATTTAATTCCTATTAATTCTGTCCACATTTTATGGAAAAGGATGGGAGGTTCACAGGTTAAACAACTCACCCCAGGCTCTGCAGTAAGGAAATGATCCATCTTAAAAGGCAGACAAGTAGATTATTTTGTAGAAATGGCTCATTCACTCTCTGTAAAATCATTTAGGAGCTCTAAATTATAAGGCAGTTGGTGGCATGTGACATATGCTTGATTTCCCAATATAGTCAGTCAGATGTAGCTTGTAAGTAATCCCTGTATTTTATTAGTTGTATCCTCATTTGTATTTTCCCTTCATTATGGGCTCCTATTACTCCCTACATGACAAACATGTGATATTCAGGAAGCCGTAGTAGTAACATTAAAAGAACTAATGGAAATGAACCTGGCAAACAGACCTACTTGTCTTATACAGGAATAAAATCAATAGACTTCTGCTTGTGAATTGGAAGGAATTTACACTTGGCAGATGATTCTAAAAAATATTCTTCACCTTCAAGAACCATCTATGTTTTAAAAACACAAGTTTTTGATGCTAGTCCTCCTTAGAATCTGAAAAAAGATACATTCACCATCCTTTCAGAGAAAGATACAGAGGACAAGAGATAATTCAGTGTATTTTAAAAACGAATTTTCTTCCTTGAACATTTAAAAATAAAATATTTGCACCACATCCCTGGCAGGAATTCAGTAGCAGTGATAAGAATAGAGTCACCTTCTGTGTCTAACGTAGCCTTTACAGTGGCTTTGTTTCATAGTTTTATAAATTGGGCTTTCTGGTTTCCTTGGCAACCCAGTTGTCGACATTGGTTGCTAAGGAGCAGCTTCGGCTGCACAAAGCAGAAGGAGCTGAGTCTGCTACCGGGTGACTTCATCCCTGGCAGTGACAGGCAGTGGGGATCTTAGTGCTTGTTCAAGTGAGGCCTCCATCTTGAGTTTCGTCCTGAAGGATTCCGATGGATTTCCATGACTTGTGTAATTCTGACAGTTACGAGGAGGTGGAGGCGCTCATGGGAACTGATAGTCGTGTAGCCCGCACAGCATCTAAGTTCGCAGCTGTTTCATCAATCACCTGATGTCAGTGACTTATTCAACAAAAGAGAATCTATTGCTGTAGTTACTGCTGCTGCTGCTGCTAAGTCGCTTCAGTCGTGTCCGACTCTGTGCGACCCCAGAGACCGCAGCCCATCAGGCTCCCCCGTCCCTGGGATTCTCCAGGCAAGAACACTGGAGTGGGTTGCCATTTCCTTCCCCAGTGCATGAAAGTGAAAAGTGAAAGTGAAGTCGCTCAGTTGTGTCTTGACTCAGCGACCCCACGGACTGCAGCCTACCAGGCTCCTCTGTCCATGGGATTTTCCAAGCAAGAGTGCTGTAGTTACAAGATACCAAATAAGCCATCCTATCTTCTTTCTTAAATGTAGCAGAGGACACTTGAGAAAGGAAGCCAACTGTTCATCTTTGCAAATCAGTGTGAGAGCAGGACACTGATGTTGGATTTCAGCTAAAAGAAGTAGAGATTTTCATGAACTTGAACCGTGACCAAATGGTCAGTCCAGTTAAAAATAACCCACCGTCTTGGCTATTGTAAACAGTGCTGCAGTAAACATGGGGTGCACGTATCCTTCTGGACTGTCTTTTTCTCCGGATATATGCAGGAGTGGGATTGCAGGATGATATGGTAGCTCTATTTTTAGTTTTTTATGGAACCTCCATTCTGCTTTCCACATTGGCTGATTGTCAGGCCCAGTGAAGTCAGAAAAAGGGAAATATTGTATGATACCACTTATAATGTGGAATCTAAAAAAGTGATACAAATGATCTTATTTACAAAACAGAAACAGACTCACAAACTTAGAGCAAGAACTTTTGGTTACTTGGCAGGGAAGGAAAGTTAGGGAGTTTACATGTACACCCTGCTATATTTAACATAAATAACCAACACGAACCTACTGTTCAAAAAATAAATAAATGAATAACATTGGCTGTCAAAAAAAATAACCCCCAAACTGTAACCAAATTTTTCTTTATTGACAGGTAAGAGATGTTGCAGTTCTTTCAGAAATACATTGTTAATTTGCATATTTTTGAATGTGACTTTATAAGCTGTGATCAGCATAGTAATTCGTCCATAAATCTCTGTCATGGTCAACGTGCCCATGCTTTGGGTGCATGTTGCATGAGGACATGAGTGATGTGTGAATCTTCGAGGTCAGAGGTAGAAGGTCCGTGTGTTCAAAACAGGTGCTCAGGATGAGTGCAAGCGCCACTTCCACAGCTCAGATGTGAGCTCGACGTCTGTCCTTCAAACTGTCAAGCCCGGAGGGCTGATGAGGGTTATGGGGAGTGTTGATGGAGTGAGGGGGTACCACTTCTCCTCCTTGCTTGGTTTTGGATGGTCGCATTCTACAAGTTGGTCATCTGGTATTAATTATCTCGGAGGTCTTCAAATACAGACAGTTTAGTTTTGGAAGCCCATGTAATTAAGTAGGCTGGTGATCCTCTTTGGACACGTGAGTTATGCTCTCTGAGCCTCACATTCATTATCTGTAAAGTGAGTTGGGAATAATACCACAGGCTCCTCTGTCCATGCGGGTTCTCCAGGCAAAGTACTGGAGTGTGTTGCCATGCACTTCTCCAGGGGATCTTCCCAACCCAGGGATCAAACCGGAGTCTTCTCCGTCTCCTCCACTGAAGGCAGATTCTTTACCTCTGAGCTCTCTGAGGACCCTGATAACCCGATTCAGACCAAACCCTTTATAAGAAGTTAGAGCTGATGCTTAGAGCGTAAAGCACTGTGATTCGGTTTTAAGACTCATGTTCATCTGAAAGGGCACTCACTTGATTCAGTTCAGCCATTTTATTAAGCATCTAATACGTTAGAGATTTTTCTGGGTGTTGGGGGTAGGTCTGTGAAGAAGGTAGGAGTTCAGTTTCAGCTGTGCTAGGTGTGAGAGCTCTGTTAGATGCTGACAAGGCAGTCGATTCAAGTCTGGAATTCAGATGAGAAATCTGGGTTGAAGATATAAGTTAGGAGGACATTTGCATAGAGTGGTAGTATTTAAAGCCATGAAACTGGATGAACTCACCGAGGAAATGAGTGTCAGTAGAGAAGAGTTCCGTGAACTGACCTTAATTTTGGGGTGCTCCGAAAAAAGAAAAAAAGAGCAAGGGAAAGAAAAGGCACCGGAGAAGGCAGTGGCAACCCACTCCAGTACTCTTGCCTGGAAAATCCCATGGACGGAGGAGCCTGGTGGGCTGCAGTCCATGGGGTCGCTAAGGGTGGGACACGACTGAGCGACTTCACTTTCACTTTTCACTTTCACGCATTGGAGAAGGAAATGGCAACCCACTCCAGTGTTCTTGCCTGGAGAATCCCAAGGATGGGGGAGCCTGGTGGGCTGCAGTCCATGGGGTCGCTAAGGGTGGGACACGACTCAGCGACTTGACTTTCACTTTTCACTTTCACGCATTGGAGAAGGAAATGGCAACTCACTCCAGTGTTGCCTGGAGGGAGCCTGGTGGGCTGCCGTTTATGGGGTCATACAGAATCGGACATGACTGAAGTGACTTAGCAGCAACATAAGGTAGGAAAAAATACGAGGTTGGGAATTGACCATACTTGGGTTTTTACTCCATTTCATTACTGTCTATACATCTTACTTAACACTGCTAAATTTGTTTCCTTATATCTAAAATGAAGTTAATAATCCTTAACACAAAGAAAATTAAATGATATATTTGTAAAATTACATTGTACCTTAAAAAGTACCATGCAAATATTCATTTCATTTATTTAAAATGAAATTCATTTTTAAATATATTTGATCTCTTCCATTAAATTTGTGTACTAAGAAAGAAAAAAATCTTAATCCATCTTTGCAGTTTTAACTTTGTAATTTCATGCAAAGTTTGGGTTCCAAGGAGAATGAGGGTGTCCAGTGGCAATATAGAAGATGTGTTACCATTATTATTTTTCATAAAAAGTTTTGAAGCGTGGAAGATACTACAAAATAGAAGAACAGAAATGGGACTCTGTTACACATATATGCAGTTATTAAATTTTTCTCCCATATGGACTGGCTCAAGTGAACTAACTTACTTGGTGCCAAGCAGGTGTCTTTTTATCTTTCTGCCAGAATACTGTGTCCTTTAGGTGTTTCTATTAAAGTGGAGAAAAATGATCTCTATAACAGATGTTAAAAAAAAAAAAACCAAAAAACAAAGATGAAGGGGAATGAGGTCAGCTCATCATCTAAGGAAGCTTCCAAGTAAGAATAACCTAATGGGAAAAAAATGAGGTTAGTATGGCCTTGTTTGATAAAAATCTCCCCTGACCTCTCACAAATTTCCTGACCATAACCGAAGTAACTCCAATCCCTTTTGAGTCCCCTTGGTCATCCCTTGGGGCTTCCCTGATAGCTCAGTTGGTAAAGAATCCGCCTGCAATGCAGGAGACCCGGTTCAATTCCTGGGTCGGGAGATCCCCTGGAGAAGGGCAAGGCTACCCACTCCAGTGTCGTAGAATGCCTTAAGGATGTGGAGGAGCTGCAGTCACTAGTGATGTTAGTGCTAGCTTATATGTATATACTTCTCAGATCTTTAAAAACAACGAAAACAACAACACTTTCTTGAGCTTTGTTGCCTGTAATTTTTAAAACAATCCTATGAGATCAGTTTTAGAACTAGGGTTGCATCCACTTTAAGAAGAAACAACTGGTTTCTGTGATTGCATAATTACCTTTGGGTCAAAGCTGGAACTGAGCCACTTTAGAAAGTTGTTGGATGAAGTATGTTTCCCCCTCCCCTNACCCCCCCACCCCGCCTTTCAGACACTGTGCAACAAATGTGAATTGTAGAGTTCTGAGCTTCTTTGGGGTACCTGAGGATTCTATTTTAGTTTTTAAATAATACATGTGTCTTGAATCAAAATCACATCTAAACTCACTCTTTCCACCAGACACACAGTTGGTCCTTAAGAACTCTCTGTTGGCTAACCAATCACAGTATTCTGTTGCAGCATGTGGTCATCATCTAATTCATTGTTGCTGTTGCTAAACAGAATGCTCGGCAGTTATTTTAAAGGAGTAAGAAGAAATTCTGGCATTTAAAGTTTTTCGGTTGTATGCACGGAAGGCCACTATGGAACACACATAACGTTGCTCTGAGAGCGATGGGGAAAAGATACTAGAGAATGTCCCAAGAGACTGCTAGGAGATGACCCCGCAGCGACATAAAGATAAGCATTGAGGTTGTGTGTGATGTAGCCCGAGCGAATGAAAGATCATGGTGGGTAAAGGCGGCTGATTCAGGGAGAGGCTGGACCCGTCTCTTGGAGCGGGAGTCCAGGTTGATGGGTGGAGGGGGGGAAGGGCGTTTCCTGGACAGGAGCAGGGAGGATGGTATGGGGCCACTGGAACTGGCAAGGGGAGGTGATGCCAACCTGGTGAAGGTTACACTGAAGTCATTTCCTGTCACTTGGTGATCAGATGTCTACCTTAGAACAAGCTTTGTTGCTTTCACGTGGCCTAGTTCTTAGAGCCTTGGGGTAAAAACTGTGACAGAATTTATCAAATTAAGTCATGTTCTCATTGAAGCAAGAGTGGTAACTAGTAATAGTCTTAATTTCCCCATTCCTTGTCTTTATTCCTGTTGCTTGTTGTCAAAGCTATTTAGCTTAATTTGAATTTAATCTAATAATTGGATTCAGGAAGAGGCTGGTGTTTTAAAAGAATCAAGATCTCTTAAAGCCTTTTTCTCCATTTAAAATATAATCCAAAATATTACCCAAGCATTCTTTTCTGAACTCTTTTCCAACAAAACCTTTTGCTTGGTTTCCTTTTCCATCAGTGCTCAACTCCTACTATATCTACAGTTTCTTCATCTGGCAAATGGAAATTAATACTGAGCATCTCGTGTGATTTTATTGAGTTAGCCAAAAAATTTGGGTTTTCCCCTAACATCTTACAGAAAAACCCAGAGGAACTTTTTTTTGCCAACCCTGTTAGGAACGTTAAATTACTGTGATGTAATGTGAAAACTCTATACATTGAAAGGTGCAGAAGCTACTCTAAAGTGATCTTATATTATTAAGTATGCAACTCTATAATTTATATTTGACTAAAAAGCATAGCTTTTATCTGATGACTGTATTTGGAAATTGTAACATACATTTTATTATTTTTCCTTTTGTCTTCCCTTGTCTTCACATTATCCAGGAGTTTTCAATTCATCCAAATTAGTTTAGTGTGATTTGAAAGACCCAGTACTTCACAGCATTCATCACTCATGCTTTTGGAAAGAAGATTTGAAATGTCTTATTTTGAAACTAGTGAAATGGATCTTTTTTCCCTGTGGCTTTTAAAAAGCATTTCAGAAAGTTGTTATGTTTAATTTGAATCACTGTGTCTTAGGACCAGTTACAAGAGGTTTTCTTTTAAAACTTTTTCTGTTGATCAAGTTTGCTAGTTATTAAATATTAGAGATTTCTTTGTAAAAGAATTATGAAAATTTGCATGAGAGACTGCACTCTACCAAGATGCAGACAGATAAAAAGAGTAAAAATAAGAGTAAAATGAACAATAAGTAAATTTTAAAAAAATCTGAGGATTTAATTTTTGGCCTGTAAAAACTGTATCATATTAATTTTACAGAGAAGTCATTCAAAGCTGAGTCTTAAGGTTTATTTAGAGAGGCTTATATTCACTGACTACCAAGCAGTTCTTTTCACTATGGCTTTGTTTAAAGAGTTTAGGACTGATTTATGTGGCCTCTTATTTATAACCTGAGACCAAGACAGTGTAGCCAGCCAAAACAATGTACAGTGTCAAAAGCATTTTAACTAAACACTGAGAAATTCATCTTTGTTGCCAGCGTGAGACTAGCCAGGTCATCCACTGCCAAAATAATAGGAACAGCATGCTTTTACAGGCTTAGCACATTTGGCTCTGTTTGTAGCCATTAATTTTTAGGAATCACAGTTAATGCTGGAATCCAAAGCTGTATTGTGGATTTTAAAAATGTTCATCACTTTGATCATGTTTTCTAATTACTTTCTTCTGAGCACTTAGTTTTTCTCTTCCTATACTTTAAAAATAAGAACACTTTTATGTATGTAAGCAATTCTTTTTGGCTCCCTAACGTCTCAACTGGTGATTTTTGTTTTCCACCTAAAGCAGATATCCAGCACCCCTGCAGCGCATCTGGTTTAAAGAACAAAATTGATTTATTTCTTTGTTGGGAAGGAGTGCTTCCCATTAAGATGGTGGTTTTAGAGGTGGGCTTCCCTGGTGGCTCAGATGGTAAAGAATCCACCTGCGGTGCAGGAGACCCAGGTTTAGTCTTCTGGGTCGGGAAGATCTCCTGGAGGAGGAAATGATAACCCAGTCCAGTATTCTTGCCTGGAGAGTTCCATGAACAGAGGAGCCCAGTGGGTTACAGTCCATGGGGTCGCAAAGAATCAGAATAACACTTTAGAGGTGAGAGTCCACGTCCTGTCATCTCCCGGGGCAGAGGGGACGGCCCTCAGGCAGCAGATAGGAAGCCCCTTGGAAGGACAGAGCCCTGGCATCTTAGTTGCCCCACGACTACCCTGAAGGACGCTGTATGGTACCTGGATCCATGTTCCTCAGAGCTGTTGAGTGCGTTAATTTCTGAATTAGGATACAAAAGAAAAAGGAAGGAAGGAGGCAGGAAGAAAGGGAGAAAAAAAGGATGGAAGGAACAAAAGAGAGGATGGGAAGACGGAAAAGAAGAGGAAAGGAGGGAGGGAGGAAGACAGAAAATACCAACAGATTCATTATTGCACAGACCTCCCAGTTTACAGTAGAGGGTAGCTGCCTGGTTCATTTGGCCCATGCTCAGTTCATTACCGCACTTCTAAGCAAAATGGAAACTTCCAAGAGGAATGTGCTAGAAGTTACTTCAGAGGCTAGCGTGATATCTTGTTTCCTATTTTGACAAGATCCGTTTGGGAAAGTGGTGTCATTTAGACTCATTTTACAGCGCAGGAAAATAGTGTTGTTCCCAGGAGTTAACACGGCAGTTACAGCCCTGGAGCCTCAAATTCCAGGTCCTGTCTGATCCGTAGCGCCGTCGGGGAAATAACTGTGAGCCGTGTCCTGGGTGGCAAAGCTCTGGGTTGGTCTTAGATGCCTCTCCTTACCTTCCACGTTATTGTGGAAAAGAACTCGACCTTTCTGACATTCAGGTGCCTGGTCTGCCAGGAATGTCTTGGGTTGAACACATTTCCTGAGGTTATTTGAGGTGCAGATGAGGCCATGTATGTTGGGACCGTTAACCTTTGGCAAATTGTAAAATTCAAATTTGCGACTGAACAACAAATTCAAATCAGGGGTGATAAGTTGTGGTTATTCTGATATCTGGGACATATCTTTTATATTGTGTGTGTGTTTTTTTCCCTGTGCAAACACAGCATTTGCTACAAAGAGGGGGAAAAAAGTCCAGCCATAATTGCACACCTCAAACCTTTACTATTTCTGTTAGCATTTTGATAAAATATTCATATATAAATGATTAAGAATGTTTATGGATATTCTTCTATATATTCAATCTGGCATCCTCTATGCCTTTTCCTTAATATATTGGCATATATATATTTCCATTTTACAATGTAATTTAAGTGATTATTTAATTGTTGGCAGTTTAGGCTTTGCAAAATTTTTAAAAATGTCTTGTATTATCCGGCAGAGTCTTTGTTCTGCCTAATTGTCTTAAGTCTTAAAGATAGGTTCTTAGAAACTGAAGGGCCTTGAGTTTCCACATCAGTCATTGGAAAGTGGTCTTTCCGAACCATCCTTCCAGTCCTGTTTTTCATCCTTATGTAGGAAGAACAACTGAAATTCTGGGTTGTAGGACTATTTGCTAACATTTATTGAGAGCTTATTCTGTGCCTACTGTATGCTTAATATCTAATATCTATAATTGTAACAACAGCCCTAATTTAGCTGCCATTATTCCTATTATATAGGTAAGTACACGGGGGTACATAGAGGTTAAGTAACTTACTTAAGATCGCACAGTAAGTGAGTGGGGAAGCTCTGGAGTTTGGGGCTAATTTCTCAGGAAGTCCTAAGTGCTATATGACACAGGAAGCTGAGAGACCATTTATTAGCTTGTCATGATCTGCATATTTTGTTTAACTCTTCGTATTTACAGTCTGTCAGAAGTCAAGAATTCCAGAGAATGACTTTTTTTTTTTTTTTTACGGAAGATGCGAGTGTTTGCAGAACTTTTCCAGCATTGTTTAGGAGTCTGGTGAATCATTAGCACACTACTGCCCTTGCTTATGTAATTACATGTGAGAAGAGAATGAGCTTAGAGTAATGGCATTACAATCCTTTTTCTACTTGAGAATAAATTCTGATGAAAGGAGATTGGTACCATTATTATGAAATATATATGATGGTGTTATGCAGAATTGTCATGCTTCACTTCTTTTTTCTGGTATAATAGACTCTATAAAGAGTAAAGGTGAGGTTACCCCTTTCCTTCTTTGTTTCTTACGTTCTCATAAACTAGAATTCAGTGGAGCTTTGTCTTATCTGTAACTTAGTGACATCAGTGTTGAACAAAAGCACATATACGATAACAAATTGCTATATGTATTTCCTTCTAGCCACTTGCTCTTCTGCAGTATACTCAATGATGCTTAAAGCTTTGTGGATTTTCAGATTAGCAGACGCATCATTTTACCTTATTTGTTAAATCCAGACAGTGCCTGTAGTCAGAGTCCTGTTTATGGCAAGAATGTGATATATGAGCCATATTCATCAAATTTGGTGGGACTCTTCCCCAGTGTTCTTTCTCTCTCTCTCTCTCTCTCTTTTTTTTTTTTTTTGTGAGAGCTGTTTGGACTACATTTATGACTTTCATTTTAGTTGATTATTACAGATTAATTATACCTCTCAATGTGCCCAAAGCTACCCTGTAAGTCATGTTTTTAAAAATGTAATAATCTCTTTAATGGATTTATGAAACTCTTGGTAGAGATTGCTTGTCACAACATCAACTCATTGTTTCACTTAATCGTGCAGTAAATATTTACTGCCCATATTTTATGTGCCAAGCTGAGTGCTGGAAACTGGGTATATGTTAATGAACAAGACTGTGATTTGAAAGCCCTTTTAAAAAGGTTGAATTCCTAAGTAGATACTCTGAAAAATGCACATAGATATTGTTGTTCAAGGGCACAGTTGTGTTTGGCTCTTTCCACAGGTAGAGAACAGTTCTGTTAGGTTCTATTCATTTTTTTTAAAAAGGAGTAGTACCCATGATCTTCCCTCTTAAGGTGAAAAGTGAGAAATTCCCCAACACTGACCCTGTTTCCCTAATTCCTGTCTAGCAGGGGGTGAGTGCTCTGATTGGTGTAGTAGCTTCTGAAATATTGGGCATGTCTGACTCTTCTAAGGCCTCTTTGCCTTTTTCTTAAGTGACGGATGCCCCAGCTTCTCTAAAAATAAGAATCTGAGGGCCTTGACGTTGCTGGGAAGCAGTGTGCATATTTTTTCCTTTCGTATGTTTCAAAAATGGCCAAAGTCTAACTGAAGCCATGATCCAGTGACCTAACTTCCTACTGAGTCAGAGAAGTCATTTGAAGGTCAGATGATACCAAATCCCCTCTGGTTTCTCCTTTCTCGTCTACCCTTTGGGATGTCCCTGCGAACGTCTGGGCGCACTGAGCCTCTAGCTTGAGAAGGTGACATCTAGAACCTTCCAGGCTGTCTAAGAGTCGAATCCTAAGGCTCTTCACCGTATCCAGTGACACTGGGACCTTTCTGTTAAAAGTTAATTATTTTCATTATGGCTGAGATGATGGAAATCGCAATCAGTAGCAAAATCATTTTGTCTCCATGTGCACGCGTGGTACTGTGTTGGCTCCAGGCAAGTCGGATCAAACAGACCAGGCCCTGTTCTCATGGGACCTCGGGCAGCTGTGTTACAGATGGGCAACCAGAGGACATCAGATGCAAACGTCAGCCAACAGGTGCAGCAAGGCCTCGCGTTGCTTGTGGCCATCGGAGGAAATACCCTCATTAAGTCTTCAGCTGACAGCTGGGTCAAGGTCATTGACCTTTTGATTTTAGCTGTCAGTGTGACCTGAACATATGAAATTGGGATATCAAATTTGAATGAAGGTTTGTATCCTCAATTTTTATTGAAGATGAATCAAGTGTAATCTCAAAGAACTTTGTGTCTTGACTCCTATCTGTGGTCGGTTTTCTTCTCTGCTCTTTTTTTCTTTTCAAATCAGCACCACCAGAGTTTGCATTTACCGTTCATCACTATCAACATTAGCATCGTAACTGTTGCTTGGGTGTCTTTGTATGTCAGGCAGGCGCTTTATACAACTATCTTTACATTTTTACAAACACTCTGCTGTCAGGTCTCATTATTTCCATTTTAAGAATCAACCTACAGGCTTAACTTTCAAAGGGGCATATTAAGTAAAGTTGAGACTCAAAATGTCTGGACCCAGCACCAGGGCTTCCCTGTATTATTCTCTACTTGTTGGGTTGTGAACCTTGACTGCTCCTCTGGGAGGTTAGAGGTGATTCCTTTATTCAGTCATGTAGCAGCAGTTTACTGGGACCTGTTCTTAGCATTGACGATAGAGACATAACCAAGACAGCCGGTCTCTGACACCATTATGGTTTTGCACATTCTAGTGGATTCGAGGCAATAGCCAGTAAGTCATAGGAAGGCTTGGGAAAGAGGACATGGTTTAGGGTTGTCTCAGCCTTCCTACATAGAACCGTTGATGTTGTTGTTGAGTCACAAAGTTGTGTCCAACTCTTTGTCATCCCATGGACTATAGCCCACTAGGCTCCTCTGTCCATGGGATTTCCCAGATAAGAATACTGGAGTAGGTTGCCATTTCCTTCTCCATGGAATCTTCCCATCCCAGAGATCAAACCCTCGTCTCCTGCTTTGGCAGGCAAATTCTTTACTACTGAGCTGTCTAGGAAGCCCAGACCTTAGGTGAGTGAAATCCGAAAACAGTTCTGTAATCCTTGGGCTTCTCAGAATTACGTGCAGTGTTTCTTAAACTTCAAAGTCATTATGTAAATAAATGAGGATGAAAGAACCGGTGTGTTCCCAGACAAGAATGATGTTTTATAATGACAGGGAGCTTCACTGAAGTGTGAATCACAACCAGAACGCTAGCCGAGCTGTACCTGACAGAAGCGTTCCAGATTTAGAGTTCCGAGCTGCTTAATAGATGAGAACATATGAAAAACAGGACTTTGGGGCTTCCCAGGTGCTGTGGTGACTGACATGGAATTTTATGGAAGATGACACTTGGGTGAGGGAATGTTGAAATTTACTACAGTATAATTCAGTGTCAGGAAAATCTCTGGCTGCTGCTTAGTTTTGAGTAGATGCTAGATAACTTGATTAAATGTTTGGTTGTTTGTGATATCAATGTGTTAGGATCGCCGGAAAGCACTGAATGGAGCCAACATACATTCACACGTCATCAGTCACTTCTGTCTGGGTTGTGGTATTTAATTTAAACAAGAAACCATTTCTGCCAATTTTTTCAGATATACTATTAATCTTATTAAGCATCTGTGGACTGCTTTGCCCTACTAAAATTATTTGGGAGTCGTTGTTAGTGAAAGAAGAGACGGTAGCTTAAAAAAAATTCCAAGTGGAAATTTGGGGAAAATTGGGCCGTTAAAAGGTATTAATGATAATTTTAGTGCACTGTTAGTTGCCAGAAAAGAAAATGTATATGGTGCGAACAGCTGCCTATCTGCTATCCTAATTTCAAAAGAGAGTATGTGTTTGCTTTTCGATGTCTGTCGACTTTAACGAAAAGACATGTCTAACAGTGTACTTGCTTTTTAATGTGCAAGGACCTGTTTCAGGATCGGATCTCGCGACTGGCTGGCCATAGACGAGGAGAAATCTCAGTTCTCAGTTGAGGAAAGTTGGGGTGGGATTAATTAGTTCTCCGCGGCTCTGAATTCGCTGTTGCTGTGAGCTGGTGACCTCAGTTTTAAGAATTCTTTCCCTCCCCATTGCCTCACATCCCTTCCGTCAACACCACCACAGTTAGCACCCACGCAGGCTTTCTCTTGGTCTTCTGGAAGATTCCTTTTCTGAAATGTTGATTGTGTTATAATCTATCCCACATGCTTCCTCCCCCATGTGGCCTTGTGCAGCTTTATACACGTCATTCCTGAGCAGATGTTGCACTCTTTATGACTGGCATGAAGATTGCTCCCTCATCTGGCCTAGGGACCATTTCTGCTGGTTCCTGCAGTCTCTGCTGCATCCGGGTATTTGGGGTACAGGATGCATTTTTGTGCATCTTCCTTCCTGCAGTCTCAGTTGCCTGAGTTGTGACTCAGTTCAGTTCAGTCACTCAGTCATGTCCAACTCTTTGCGACCCCATGGACTGCAGCACGCCAGGTCTCCCTGTCCATCACCAACTCCCGGAGTTTACTCAAACTCATGTCCATTGAGTTGGTGATGCCATCCAACCATCTCATCCTCTGTCGTCCCCTTCTCCTCCCACCTTCAATCTTTCCCAGCATCAGGGTCTTTTCAAATAAGTTACTTCTTCACATCAGGTGGCCAAAGTATTGGAGTTTCAGCTTCAGCGTCAGTCCTTCCAATGAACACTCAGGACTGATTTCCTTTAGGATGGACTGGTTGGATCTCCTTGCAGTCCAAGGGACTGTCAAGAGTCTTCTCCAACACCGCAGTTCAAAAGCATCACTTCTTCAGTGCTCAGCTTTCTTTATAGTCCAACTCTCACATCCATACACGACTACTGGAAAAACCATAGCTTTGATTAGACGGACCTTTGTTGGCAAAGTAATATCTCTGCTTTACTGAAGAGGCATAATTCTCTGATTGACATTCTGTCTTTACTACAGTATGTTACTCATTTTGAGGGAGAAAAATGTTTGTGGCCATCTAGTTATAAAACTAGAAATGGAAACCCACTCCAGTATTCTTGCCTGGAGAATCCCAGGGACAGAGGAGCCTGGTGGGCTTCCGTCTACAGGGTCGCACAGAGTTGGACACGACTGATGAGACTTAGCAGCAGTTATAAAACAGACATCTTTTTAATTCTTTCAGTATTAACTATCTTTTTGATAATTTTGTTGCTCTATGCACTTGCTGCTGCTGCTGCTGCTAAGTCGCTTCAGTCATGTCCGACTCTGTGCGACCCCATAGACGGCAGCCTACCCAGGCTCCCCTGTCCCTGGGATTCTCCAGGCAAGAACACTGGAGTGGGTTGCCATTTCCTTCTCCGCTCTATGCACATACTGAATGTAAACTTAAGGATAAGCAATAGGGTTCTTAGAAATCTGTGCCAATCAACGCATACACACCCTGATAGTATGGCTTTAGCCAGAAAGTTCGTTCAGGTTTTTCCATATCATCTTATGGAAAGCATCCCAATAGTATGTAAATCACAGTTAATGATCACATGTGTTTGTTGTTGTTGTCTAAGTCGCTAAATTGTGTCTGATTCTTTGCGACCCCATGGACTGTAGCCCGCCAGGCTTCTCTGTCCATGGAATTCTCCAGGCAAGAATACCATTTCCTTCTTCTGGGAATCTTTCCGACCCAGGGATCAAACCCTACAATGGCAAGTGGATTCTTTACCACTGAGCCACCTGGGAAGCCTGATTACATGTATGCCAGCCAAGTAACATATGAAGTGTCGTCCATGTTTGATGAACATCTAGAACTCTATATCTGGATATTCAAGTAGGGCACAAGGATTAATTGATCTGATTATGAGGAAGATATAACAGGAAAAAGTATACTTTCTGGTCATTATACCACTGAAAGTGAGAATTTGGTATTTAAAAGGCAGACAGTCAACTGTAGGTCTATGACAGAGTAATCTGATCTGAGGAAATGATAAATAGTTGAATAAATTGTTGATTAATAGGCACTTTATTACATTCAAAATAGAATTCACCAGAATCATGTTAACACACAGATACCCCATGTGAATTGAATATTAATAGTCTTTAAAAAGAGGGAATTTTGAAAAAAAATTATTGACATGTAGTTGATTTATAATACTACACAGATTTTAGGTGTACAACAGTGTAATACACAGTTGGTAAAGGTTGTACTCCATTTATAGTTATCACAAACACTGGCTATATTCCCCGTGCTTTAAATCTATCCTTGTGGCTTATTTGTTTTATACACAGTGTTTGTACCTCTTATTCCACTACTCTCAATTTTTAAGTCATCTTTATTATGGAAATCATTATGTACTACTGTGGAACACTTCTTTGTGTGGCGTTATACAAGTCAGAAGGGAGTAACTGGTTTTGAACGATGGATAGTTTTTCCCTTATTCCAACTCCTTGAAGTCCGTCTGTTCGCTGAACCTGTGGTGAGTGAAGTTAAGACTGCACTGGTTAACCTGTCAAAACCCACCTTCAGTTCTTCCTTCACACTCAACAGTTCTTCAGGCTGTCAGTATTCTAGAGTTAAATCCCTCCAGCAAAGATGAGTGGTTATTTTTTGTTTCAGTTTCTTTTCCCTGAAGCTGGCAGCTAGCCACTGGGGTCTAGTGGAGCAAACAGTTGCCTGGAGGAACGAAGCCATTGATTTTATTTCCAGGCCCACTGTGATGATTTCACTGAATGCTGGCTTAGAAAACACTCTTGACTTCTTGGGAGAAAGGTATTATTTAAATGCCAAGTTTCTAACACGAAGATTTCTCTGTGCAGGAATAAACAGTGTGTTTGTGTTACTGTGCAAAGGGAGAGCTGGATGACAAAGGGGTGCAGTGCTGTTGGGAATTGGAAGGAGAAAGGGTTCCCAGCTTTCATCTTCATCTGACATAAAGAATATTTCTGTATAAATGAACCCAAGCGTGGTCCACAGGCAAAGCCCCTAATTTTATTTCCCTCATCAGGAAACGAAACTGGTTGGCTGTACCTCCATGACTGATGGAGTTTCATGGTAGGCTATGCAAGACGTGAGTGGGATTTGCTGTCTAGTTTGGACAGGTCAGTCCAGCCATTCTAAATCTATGGGGTGGTCTTCTTATGAAGGCAGAGATTTAGGGGTGGGAAATTTTTCTTTTTTTCTTGAGAAAAGTAGAGGAATCAAATGAATCTGCCGGCCATGCAGGAGACCTGGATTTGATCCCTGGGTTGGGAAGATCCCCTGGAGAAGGAAATGGCAACCCACTCCAGTTGCCATGGAGTACCCCAGTTGCCTGGAGAACCCCACGGGCAAAGGAGTCTGGCGGGCTACAGTCCATGGAGTCACAAAGAGTCGGACTCAACTGAATGACTAACGCTTTCACTTTCAGAGGAATCGAATACCGGGTCCCTTAGTACCTGCTTTGATCATGGATGCTAATTGAGAAACTGAGATTTCCTGATCATGAGTAACCTATTCCTGAGAATAATAATGGAGACCTGGGCCTTATTCCTAATCTCTCCAGAGAGGTATAGCCCTGTATCTGTGACTGACTGAATTAAATCTTGGCCCGGAGGTCAAGTGCAACATAAACAAAATCAAAGGCTCGACCAAGTTCTCTTAGTGGCCTTCCTTGTCGGTGAGGCGCTCATACTTGTAAGCCTCAAGTCCTTGAAATGATTTTTGCTGCTTCTCTTTCTCCAAATGGCCGCCAAAGTACTCAAATCTCTGTCTAATTTTATACTCTTAAGTCTCTCCTGGCTGCAGGAACCTTATTTTAGGCATTTCTTACACCCATGGACCTCTAACATCCTCAGCTTGTTCTCAACTTATATCTAGAATTGCTTCACCTACCTCAATTAGTGCTTCACCCCAGACAAATTTTGGATATTAGCTTCACATTTCTTAATTTGCCTTCTGGTTATAGTGCTCTCTTTCAGCCCTCAGTTTTGATACTGTTTTGGCACTGATCTCTGGTTTCATCTCTTGCTAAAATTCATTCTTGCTCCTCACACAGCCTTGTCCTTGGTTACTCTGGGAAAAGTTCCCTTTTTTCAGTCCCTCAGGCTCCCAGAACCTGGTCCTGGCTCAGACACTGTAGCCAGTGTTACAGGGAGCTTGGCTCTGTGCTGTGAAGGGAACTGGACTTTATTCCCCTCCACAGAGATGCCGCCACCCCACGTGTGCTTGTGTAAATTCCACCCTTCTTTTCAATCTACTTCAAATCCCATTTGCTCCATTAAGCTTCTCAGGACTGCCAACCCACAGATTTTTCTCTCTCTTCTGAATACTTTCTAGAACACTTATGAGCTGTCCTGTTCTCTTGATATTTACTGTTATTGTTTAAGACATGTCTAGGCATAAGGGTGATTAGTGGTAAAGAATCTGCCTTCAATGCAGGAGATGCAGGTTCGATCCCTGGGTCAAGAAGATCCCCTGGAGAAGGAAGTGGCAACCTACTCCAGTGTTTTTGCCTGGAGAATACCATGGACAGAGGAGTCTGGTGGTCCACGGTCCACAGGGTCACCAGGGTTGGACACGACAGTGATGAAACAACAAGGCATAAGGGTGAAATGAAATTACTATTTATATATATTCACGCCTCCCCCCAGATCTGTAAGCATCTGAAGGACAGCAGTCACACTATGCATTTTAACACAGAGCTGGACATTTAACAGACAGGTATCTCTAAACCCTTCTCAAAGCCAAGAGGTCATAGGAAGAAAGATAAACTGACCCTGAACACTGAGTTCTAAAATTCTTCCCTTCCCCCCTCACCTCGCCTAGTACTTTATTCTGTAAACTAAAAGTTCACACTAGCCGATGAGCATGGCTGTAATCCATTCCATGAATTCAGTATCCTGAATCTGGTCCTCATATGAACTCTGCACAGGCTAAAAAGTGCAAATAATTTTTTTCACAACTGCATCACATAAAGCAAGGCTTGAGCAGATTTTGATCGCTAAGGCAGAAAATCTTGCAGCTCATTTTCCCTGTCTCAGAAATTTATAGAAGTGAAATTTATACTCCTTACTTGCCAACTTGACTTAATAATTGATGTTAGCCTTATATATTGCTCATTCCCAATATATATCGTATACATACATAAGTGTGTGGTATATGTACATTTGAGTAAGCAGTTGTAGCTTCTATTTCAGGATTTGTCAGGAGGAGCCTGGTAGGCTGCAGTCCATGGAGTTGCTAAGGGTCAGACACGACTGAGTGACTTCACTTTCACTTTTCACTTTCGTGCATTGGGGAAGGAAATGGCAACCCACTCCAGTGTTCTTGCCTGGAGAATCCCAGGGACGGGGAGCCTGGTGGGCTGATGTCTCTGGGGTTGCACAGAGTTGGACATGACTGAAGCGACTTAGCAACAGTCCTTGCTTGCTTGCTAAGTCACTCAGTCGTGTCCGACTCTTAGTGACCCCATGGACTGCAGCCTACCAGGCTCCTCTATCCATGGGATTTTCCAGGCAAGAGTACTGGAGTGGGCTGCCATTGCCTTCTCCTTAGGTGCTTTAAAAATTTTCCCTATTCCTATGCCTGCAGGGTTTCATTTTGTTTTGTCCTTTTAGGAAAGTGAAGATTGGAGTGAAGTTACTTGTTTGGAAGATTAAATCCTTTTGAAGTGAAGAATAAGGGGTGGGGAAAGTTGTGTTGCTGTCCGTGGTTCTGATTTATGTTGCTGCTGGAAAAGACAGATTTACTTGGCAAACACACCACGATTGTGGTTTACAAGGGGATGATGATAAAAGATAACAAGAAAGAACTACTTTAAAACAATGTTAAATTTTTAAATATTGACCATGTTTCACATGTGTGTTTGTGTGAAAGAGTGAGTCCATGGAAGTGGTTCTTAAGTAGCATGTTTTGATGAAAGGAAAATATGCCTCAAGGATACTATGCTGCCATTTATGTAGAAAAGGAGAACATAAGCACACACTTAACACATACATACACATATGTAAACATATACACATACTTTTATTACATACTTTCAAATACATTTGAGCATTTGAATAACTTTATTGCCTATTAAACTGTTAATTTTTTTAAGTTCACACTTTCTATTTTTAGTATTTCCTATTTTAAAAATTCTGCAAGAAACTAGAATTGTTTCAAAATAGAAATGAAAGACTTCTTACCTGGCCTTTACCCCAGTGTGGTCTGGCAAGCTCTCAAGAAGTTAGAATGAAGTTAGGTAGTCCTACAGATGACAAAAAGGGATGAAATGTGACATAGATATATGACATTGTAGTGTCTGAATTTGTTATACCTAATGTAAGTAGGGAAGATAAATCGAATACCAGTGGTATTCTTTAAAGACCCACTGAGAGTGAAGCACTGGGGAAATGATGCATTTTTTTCTCTTATTATTATACAGTTCAAAAAAGAAAGAAAAATGTAAAATATATTAAGAATAGACATGGATTTCACATCTCAATTCATTCAAAGAAAGGAAGCCAGTTGATTGGCATCAACCAGCATGGCATGGTCAGTTTTCCTTTGCTGGTTTTCTGATAGGGTCCAGTGGCTGCGATACAACTAGAGTTTGAAGAAGATAAAAGTAGAAATAGAAGGCCCTGGTGGCTTAGAAAGTAAAGCATCTGCCTGCAATGCAGGAGACCCGGGTTCGATCCCTGAGTCGGGAAGATCCCCTGGAGAAGGAAATGGCACCCCACTCCAGTACTCCTGCCTGGAAAATCCCATGGATGGAAGAGCCTGGTGGGCTACAGTCCATGGGGTCACAAAGAGTTGGACATGACTGAGTGAATTCACCTTCACCTTCAGAGGGCAGAAGAGCAAAGCCCATGATATCTCAAACCTGACATGAAATTTCAAAGCCAGTTCAGCTAATGCATCAAGCTTGCTGTGGAGAAATCAAATAATTATTTCTCCGTTTACCCATCCTCTCTCCAGCCTGGCCCTCCTCGTTGATCCCGTTTCTGGTAATAGTTGGTCTCCCAGCCATCCAAGCTCAAAGGCTTTAATTTCTTTCTAACCTTTCTTAGTCTTTCAAGTGAACCCAGTAGTCAGTTTCATGAGATCTTGTCTCTCGTTATCTTTCTTATCTTCCCTATCTCTTAATCCTGCTGCACTCCCCATGGCTCTGACCCTTACCTCTTCCAGACATGGGTAGCCTCTCACCCAGCTGCCATGCCAGGTAGTAGAGTGCAGCGGTTGCAATCAGATTCCTGGGTCTGTCTCTCCACCCCACTACTCATTAGTAAGGACAGAATCTCAGTAAGATAGAATCTCTCTAGCTTCAGTGTCCTCAGCTCTTAAATAGACATCATAGTGGTAGTCACTTCATTTTTCTTTTTTTTTCTTTTTTTTTTCTTTCGTTGTTTTTCTTTTTCACTTCATTTTTCCCCAGGTCTCTGCTTGCATTCACCTCCTTAGAGAGGTTTTTCTTGACTTTCTTCTCTGAAATAGCATCCATATCACTCTGTCCTTTTACTTTGCTTTATTTTTCTTTAAAACATTTGTGATCACCTGACATTCTATTAAATGGTTGGTTGGTTGTCTGTATTCCCCCCCTCAAATGTGAGTTCCATAGACATAGTAACCTAGCTTGTGATTTTGTTCATGGGAATATCTCAGTGCTAAAAAATTCTTGGAGGATTATGAGATTGGCCAAAAAGTTTGTTCTGGCTTTTGCCCCATCTTCTAGAGAAACTCAAACAGACTTTTTGGTTAAACCAATAGAAGGTGCCCGATAAGTACATGCTGAATGAACGAATAGATAAACATACAGTCTCTTGTGAGGATTAAATGATATCTTGCATCCAAGTGCCTGCCCAGGGTGTGAACTTTCACAGTCACCATCACCATTTTCTCCTCTAGTTGATCCTAAGTCCCCACTGATAACTTGACCTTGCCAAATCTGCTTCAAACCCAGCACTGACTTCCTGTTGCCCCTCCCTGGTTGGGTGACAGATTCTAGCTCAGTGCCCGGCTCTCACTATGATGAAGACCCAGCTACACTGTGAGAGTCTGATATTTCACTCTCCTTACCCCAGATTTCATGAGAGGGCTGCTACCAAATCCTTGTCCCAGAAAGAGTTACTACGTTTATTACCTGGACCATGAGACAGATCTGCCCTGTACCTCATAAGAGACATCGCCTGTATTGTCCATGGCTATTGTGCTATACACGCATCTTTGTAAAGATAGTTTAGGACTCACTCCGTCACAAGTAGAAACTTCATGTGGAACTGCTCGTTAATTCTGTCTTTCTATGCTTATCTTTCTGACTCTTGCATTTTCCCTGTATTACCCAAACTGAAGCACATGTCAGTTCCCTTTGTATCATGAGCTCTCCTTGCTGTATGCTACATGCATGCTTTTCCTTCTAAGCTCTCCCAGGTGAGACCTACTCTCATCTTGCAGATCCATCTTTTTCTCCGTGAGATATCTGCATAGTCTCCCCATTTGCTTCCTTGGGGCCTGTGCACTTATTAGTGAAACCTTTCTCTGATCTAAATAGGAGCCTGCCCCCGCCCAGGAATGCCAGTCCCTTTGTCATTATCACTGTGACTTGCAGGTACTGGTTTATGGTCTGTCTGCCCCTTCTAGTATCTAAGCTCCTTGGGAGTAAAGACTTTGAATGTTTGATGTTCTGCTGCAGCCTCAGCCCCCCTAATCAGGACCTGCCACAAAGTGTATGGTAAATAACTACTGGTTGATCTTGTGAGTTAGTTTTGTATTAGAGAATAACGTGGTAGGAGACCCAGCCTCTGCCACCCCTCCCAAAAAAAGCCCGAGTATCTTCATTAAATGATTCTGTTGAGGAATCATTTTTATTAAAAAATTTAATATTATAAATTTATTTTCTTTTTTCAGCTGTATTGGCTTATAATTGACAAGTAAAATTATATATATATGTATGAAAGTTTCCTCCCATCTAATGTACACATTCGTCACCTCAAATATTTTCCTTCTTTTCCTCCTTTCCAATAAGAATATTCAAGTTCTGTTCTCTTAACGAATTTCAATTATACTGTATGGTGTTATCAACCATATAACACCGTGCTGTACATTATATATAATGACTATACAACTATAGTTGTATATAATGTATACAGCTCTAGTTGTATATAATGACTGTAGTTGTGACTATATAACTGTGAAGTCACCGTGGTGTACATTAGATCCTCAGATCTTATTTATCTCATATAATTATATTCATTTTGGAGTCAGTTTATGAAGTATTTCACTTACTCCGTGGCTCTTTCCAGGCTCCCTGAGGGGAATATGGTCTTTCCATCTGCTGAACCTTAATCCTGCTTTTCTTGTCCTCTGTGATGGTGTTCCTGTTCTGCCTTTTATTATAGATGTTTATTCCCGACTAGACTGTGATTTTGAGGAGGACAGAGCCTTTCTCTTCCTCTGGGTAGCTTCTTGCACAGTCCCGTTAATGCGGTGGACACTGAATGTAGGTGCTCTGTATTTCGTGGTGAGTAAAGACCAAGCAGCCTGGAGTCCAGCACTCTTTTTGATAGTGGTTTACCTAGTTCTGCATCTTGGGTAACTGGAAGGCACTCTTCATTAGAATTTGGAGGAAATAACTGGTGCCAGTTGGTAGAAACGGAGAGAAAAGAGATTTGGCTAAATATAAGGGGAAAACACGGGCTTCCCAGGTGGCTCCGTGGTGAAGAATCCCGCTGTAGTGCAGGAGATGCAGGTCTGATCCCTGGGTCAGGAGATCCCCTGGAGAAGGGACTGGCCGCCCAGTCCAGGGCTCTTGCCTGGAGAATCCCGTGGACACAGGAGCCTGGCAGGCTATAGCGCATGGAGTTGAAACAGCCAGACCCAACCGAGAGACTGACAGCAACAGGGAGAACAAGTGGGGCTTTGCAAAGGCAGCGACTGCCTCAGAGACAGTGCACACCCTGTCTCTGAATGAACCCAGTCACAGTGCTCAGACTGGGTGATTACTTAGCAGAAGATTGGCAGCAGGTTCGAGTACACACCGGGTGTGGGGAGTGTGGTGTGGTTTGACTAGGGGTTCAAGGAAGTCCCTTTCACAATATGGATTTTATGACTTTTTAAAATAAATACTTTTACTTTTTTGGCTTCCTGGATCTTAGTTGTGGCGTGCAAACTCTTAGCTGCGGCATGTGGGATCTAGTTCCTTGACCGGGGATCTATCCTAGGCCCTCTGCATTGGGATCTCAGAGTCCTAGCCATTCAACCACCAGGGAAGTCCCCTCTGACTTTGATGTGCATGTAATCTACCCATCAATCACATAATGACATCGAGCAACATATCCTGAGCCTAAAGGTACAGTAGTTTCTTTTCCATCCTTTAAGGTAGGGCGTTAGTTCTTTTATCCTTTAAACCCCACAACATTTGGAACCTTTTCTCCTTTTATTTCAGTATTGATTTAAAATGCCTGTCTTTATAGGAAACTGTGTACCCCTTAAGAATGGGAAGGAAGTCCAAAAGGAAGGAGATACATGTATATGCATGGCTGATTCATTTTGCCGTACAACAGAAAGTAGCACAGCGTTGAAGAGCAGCTGTACTCCAATAAAAATTAATTTAACATTTTTTTATAGAGGCCGTATCTTGTTTAGATTCCCATTCCCAGTACCTGACCTAGAGTCTTAGTTGAAGTTCACTGGATTTTTGTAGAGTGAATGAATTATCAGTCTGAGGTTGATCTTTTCTATATCATTGATAGTCAGCTTGTTTGGCTCTTGTGTGTGTGTGTGTGTGTGTGTGTGTGCGCGCGCGCGCGCACGCATGCACTCTCTGTACCCTTCTGAGTGGCCCAGAAATACTGCCTTTCTTTCTCAATTGTTATCCCTACTCCCTTGCCCCTTCTAAAACAAATCCATCCTTGAACCCCAGTCTTCTGCTGCTGCTAATATCAATGCCTTTCGAAGAGAAGGACAGTTCTGTTCTCAGAACAAGCAAGGATGTTCAAGAAAAAAGCATCTCAGAGTCTATGCATGGTGGGGGGTATTTTAAAAATTAAATAGCAGTTAACTTTGGCTCTCTCTAAAGTGTTAGGAATGGAACAGCAGGTGGAATTTATTTATTTATTTTTAATTGCAGGATAATTGTTTTACAGTATCACATTGGTTTCTACCAAACATCAACATGAATCAGCCATAGGTTTACCCGTCCCCTCCGACTTGAACATCCCTCCCACTTCCCTCCCCACCCCACCCCTCTAGGTTGTTACCGAGCCCCGGGTTGAGTTCCCTGAGTCATATAGCAATTTCCCGTTGGCTCTCTGGTAATGTATGTTTCCATGTTACTCTCTTCATTTATCCCACCTGCTCTCTCCTCCCCCCAGCCATGTCCATAAAGCTGTTCTCAATATCTGTCTCCACTGCTGCTCTGCAAATTAGTTCATCAGTGCCATCTTTCTAGAGTCCATATATATATGCGTGAGTATACAATATTGGTTTCTCTCTTTCTGATTCACTTCACTCTGTATAATAGGCTCTAGGTTCATCCACGTCATTAGGACTGACTCAAATGTGGAATTGTGTTTTAAACCACTGGGAGGCTCAGGTTTCCTGAGAATGCCACCTTTGAATTCCGTGGAGGTAATGAAACTTTCCTTAAAGGTATTTTCCCTCTTCTGTAAGATGGAGCCGCTTTTGAACAGAATTCCCTTCTAAGGTTCCTTTTTTTTTTTTTTAATTAATCAGTAAACATAGCTCTTAGATAGCTATCACTGTAATAAGAAAAGTATTGAAATTCAGAAAGCTGCTTTTGAGAAAAAAGAAGGCATTGTACTTTTAGTCTCAAGAAGCATGAAGGTGAATAGTACCTCAGTGTTGTTCAATCTCAACTTGATTTTTCACTTCTTTAAAGCAAACTTACTTTTCTTCTGCTTAAATCTGAGCAATTTCAGAGGAAAAACCAGTGTTGTGTGCTTGGTTGAGATTTAGTGAATGAATGAATAGAATTAAAAGAACAGTGGATTTTAGGAAATTGTCATGATTATTAACAAATTAGAGTGCACGTGGGTTTGGGGATGGAGATTAATAGACTCTACAAAGGCTTTTATGATCTAAACTGACAGGAATCAAGTGAGACAAATGTTGTTAAAAAGAACAAACATTAGTTTATCCATAAATGGAAATAATCCTTTGCCACTTGAAGATGTGAATACGGTTGAGCAGTAAGGTGATTCGAGGCTAGTAATTTAATTGGAAAGATTGGTGAGTTTGGCAGTTAAGGATTCATTGGTGCTTTTCTTTCTGGTGTGTTGAAGAACTGAGAATTCTCCAGAGATGTTGATAACCAAGAAAGGCCGAAAATGAATCCACAAAGATTATGCAAACATGAGCAGGAGGGATAGGTATAGAAGGAGAGGATATTACCTTCTTCATTTTCTAAAGTTCTTAAATAGCTATTGCTTTGTTTTGTAGTAAAGAATATGAAAGGAAATAGCTGGACTGTCCCACTATTTTTATTTTATAGTAAAGAATATGGAAGGAGATAGCTTGACTGTCCCATTATTTTATTTTATTTTATTTTATTTTATTTTATTTTATTTTATAGTAAAGAATATGGAAGGAAATAGCTTGACTGTCCCATTAAGCACATTTAGCTTTTGGGTGGAGGGAAATGTGTTTCTGCTTCTAGAGCACCTCCCGGGTATCATGGTTGGAGATACCTTGTGAAGCGTTGCTGTACCAAGTCTGGGGTTTTAACTTCCTATTTTTTTAAGTGATCCTCCTCATTTGGATGGGCTCCTACCCAGTCCACTGTAGTTCCAGAGAGAAGGGTATCTGTTCCCATTATCTTTGAGTCTTCAGAGTCTGACATAGTTCCTGACAGGCAGAAGACACTCAGTAAATATGGAAATGAACTGAACTGGTTTAATCATAAGGGACAGTGGTCAAGATGGTGTGCCCCCATGCAAATCCCATAATTTGAAGGAAAATGCAAAGCTCATGCATAGTGGAGGAATTAACTTAATCCTTGGATGGAAAGGGAATGTTCATTAAAAAAACAAATGAAATAATGGAGTCTAACCCTCACATGTCAAGATTGCCTGAATGGGTAGATTTCATGGCAGATAAAGGAATTGGTACTGGGATTCTTAAAGGCTGTGAACAAGATTGTTAGTTTGTCATCTTCTGAGGTGGGTCAGTCAGTACTTGATGGGTTAGAAGCAGTATTAAAATTAAAATCAATTTTTTCTTGATTCTTACTCATTTAATTTCTGCTACATCATTGCTGGTATTTAAGTCCACCAATAGTGTAATAAATCCATCGGTGAACATTAGACTTAAACGCTATGCCTGTGTTGAGACTTCTGTTCTTGGATGTGCTTATTTTCCTTATGTCTGCTCTCCAGTAGTTTTTTTAGTAAATCAAGATATTTAAGGTTGACTAAGAAATCCTATTTTTCTTTGTTCCACGGACTTAATTATTTAGAAGAGATTAGTAAGTGATCAACTATTAATGGGCCAGAAGAGTTTAATGGTGACATGGGATATGTGGTAAATTTTATTCAATTATATTATGAAAGTTTAACAATGCATTAAACATAGTAAGTACCAGTTATGTGCTGGAGCTGGCTTAAACCAGCTTGTTAGAACTGACTTAAAATTTCAAGAGTTTTCTGAGCCAGTTGTTCAACAGATGGTAGCTTGAGATTGGTCATAGATATCATGCTGGGAATATTTACACCACAGACATCAGCAGTTGCTTCAAATCAGGACTTCCTCACAGTCCCCACCCTGAAAGCCAGTTGTTCAATGTTCCAGCTCTCCAGTGGCAGTGAGTCTTATTTTTATTAAATGATTTTTAAGTCAAGTGTAATACTTTAGGGGACTTCCCAAGTGGCTCACTGCTAAAGAATCTGCCTGCAGCACAGGAGACATGGGTTTGATCCCTGGGTCAGGAAGATCCCCTGGAGAAGGAAGTGGCAACCCACTCCAGTATCCTTGCCTGGAGAATCCCATGGAGGGAGGAGCCTGGCAGGCTGTAGTCCATGGGGGTCTCAAAAGAGTTGGGCACAACTGAGTGACTAAACAACAAAAATAATATGTTCAGTCAGTTCAGTCGCTCAGTCCTGTCTGACTGTGACCCATGGACAGGAGCACACCAGTGATGTCCAAAATAGTATGTTCAGTTCAGTTCAGTCACTCAGTCGTGTCCAACCCTTTGTGACCCCATGAATTGCAGCATGCCAGGCCTCCCTGTCCTTCACCAACTCCTGGAGTTCACTCAAACTCACCCCCATCGAGTCGTTGATGCCATCCAGCCATCTCATCCTCTGTCATCCCCTTCTCCTCCTGCCCCCAATCCCTCCCAGCATCAGAGTCTTTTCCAATGAGTCAACTCTTCTCATGAGGTGGCCAAAGTACTGGAGTTTCAGCTTTACCAACATTCCTTCCAAAGAACACCCAGGACTGATCTCTTTTAGAATGGACTGGTTGGATCTCCTTGCAGTCCAAGGGACTCTCAGGAGTCTTCTCCAACACCACAGTTCAAAAGCATCAATTCTTCGGCGCTCAGCCTTCCTCACAGTCCAGCTCTCACATCCATGCATGACTATACCAAACCCTTTGACTGTGTAGCTCACAATAAACTGTGGAACATTCTGAGAGAGATGGGAATACCAGACCACCTGACCTGCCTCTTGAGAAACCTATATGCAGGTCAGGAAGCAACAGTTAGAACTGGACATGGANTTCTATGATTATTGCTACTTTTACTGTCTTTCCACAGGGTAAAGATCTATACTTTTTTTTTTTTGAAAAATACTTCTTAAAAACTGCAAATATAATTTTAAGGAAAATTAAATAAATTATATAATTGAATAATTTAGTAGATTTTCTTCCCATCTTTAACTTTAGATACAATTTTAATGAAATGAAATGTTACACACAAAAATAATGTAAAAGGTTGATAGATAATTAAGATAGGAAAATAAGAATTTTCATGTAATCTTTAAAATAGTAGCTAGCTCAGAGTTCTGGTAGGCCACATGGGATAACCAGGGAGCTGTGTTAAAGGACTTGGAGCATTAAAAAGTAGCCTGGACAAAGAATTGGAAAGTTTATTTTAGAAAGTAATACTTTAATGGAAGGGCTCTAGCAACAGCCAGACTCTCACAGTGCCTTCAGTGTCTCCTGAAAGTTTGTTGGAAGCTTTCAGATAACCATCTCCCCTGTCGGGTCATTAGGGCTTGGAGATAGATTGGTGAATTCTCAGAAAATAATCAGATATGCTCATGCTTCTTAGGAGACCATACTTGCCTGAAATGCTCAGGTGCAGTACCAAACAGTGGAAAACAATACGTGCAGCCTCTTCAAACCAGCATCTTGTAATCAGCCAGCCCAGACAACAATGGCTTTCTTTTTTCTTCAGTGCTTTGTTACATTTTCTTGGGCTTACCATTGTCTTTGGAAAGTGGTGTGCAGGAGGATAAGATCCAACGTGAATGGAAGTTGTGAGATAGAGCTTAAAGGGAGAGGGAAGAAGCAGAACGTGGTAAGAGGAGATAAACAGCGATGGGTAGGAAGTACATGAAACTGCTCCCAGTGCCCCTGGCTTCCAGCCCAGCAGGCCTACTGAGTAGTGTATGAAACCAGGGCCGCTTCCCCAGCGGAAGGAGGCAGAGAACTGAGTCTTGCCCACAGGTACTATGACCCCTGGCTGATAAATACTGGAGAATATTCCAGTCGTAAATTTGAATGCCGGGAAGGCTTTTGACCAGACAAGGAAAAAGAGCTGATTTTCCCCAGAGCTCACAGTTGGTTCTTAGTAAAGCTGAAACGAATGCTGAGATGTCTTTTATTTCCTGACTTAGTGCTACTTCTAATGTCTAGTGCCTTGTGCTTGTAGGGCACTGAACTGAATGTATAACCTTGTTTTAAATCTACAAATACCCTGGGGATTGAGTTGAGTGAGACCTTCTACCTTATGTGTCTAGTGGGCTCAGAGCCCCACCCTTGTGAGGGAAATACTAGACTCGAGAACATACATACAATCCTTACCATCAGGGGAATATTCTGAGATCAGATAGCTGAAACCGTAAACATGCAGAAGGAAGTATGAGCAGAATTATTTCATGTAATTGACAGCTACCCTCTACTGCGTGCCTGTGTTCTCAGTCACTTCAGTCCCAATAAGATGAAAATGTTATTCGCTCAGTCATGTCCAACTCTTTGTGAACCCCTGGGGGCTAGAACTGTAGCCCACCAGGCTCCTGTGTCTATGGGATTCTCCAGGCAAGAATACTAAAGTGGTTTGCCATGCCCTCCTCCAGGGGATCTTCCCGACCCCAGGATCAAACCCGCATCTCTTATGTCTCCTGCATTGGCAGGCAGGCAGGTTCTTTACCACTAACGCCACCTGGGAAACCCCATCCAGAGCTACGTGGGTTTTCTTGGTGACTCAGATGGTACCTCAATATAAAATAGATAACTAATAAGGACCTCCATATCACACAGGGAACTCAACTCAATATTCTGTAATGGCCATATGGGAAAAGAGTGAATATATGTGTCACTGATTCACTGTGCTGTGAAACTAACATTGTAAATGAACTATATGCCAGTAAAAATTTTAAAAAATAAAGATTTACTCCACATAAAGTAAAATATTGTCTTCAGGTACTTATTAGGATGTATAATAGTTGTTGGCTCCCCAAACATATAAAAAAGGGTATTTTATCCTTTTTTTTTTTTAGTGGTTTATTTCGTGGACCAAAATGTAAACTATTCTGGAGAGCTTTGGCAGTCAAGACTTCTTCCCTGGTGAATGGTTTCCAGTTTTAGCCCATATCCAGTGCTGACAGTATCAGTTGGCTCCGTGTTGGCTACCATGGAATATTTAGCCAGAGAAAGCCATGATTTCAGCTGCGGAACGTGGGGTTTAGCTGCCTTGCAGAAATATCTGTGGTTCTGGCAGTCCCTTCCGTGGGTAGATGCAGCTGTCTTTTCATTCTGACAGCTGGTTTTCATGCATGTGAGCTTTGATTTTGCTTTACTCACTAACCACCATTGCTGGCCTTTTGGTGCTGTATTTATGGGTTTGGAATTTCCAATTTCAGTTTCATTCTGATGGTCTGGTCTCATTAGTCCCAGTCCTTCTCCCTGAAGTTAGTTATTGCATATAATTCAAGTCAGGCATTTCTAAAAAAAGGAAGTGAAGAATCATTAACTTGAAAGGAATGGGGTCATCACACAGTCCCTCGAGGGCCCTGAGTCTTGGATTTCTCTGTTAAGAAAATTTGATGCAGCCACTTTGTAGAAACGTCCCACTTAATTTTCTTTGCCATCACCTGTTCCTCACGTGCTCTATGCTGGCACGGCCATCCGATTTCAGAGCAGAGGGGTAATGAAGTTTCAAGCTGCCGATTTACTTTTTGGCTTCTTTGGGGATGTGATTTATGGATCTGGGCAGTGCCACAAAGTCATGGGAGTATTTTAAGGAATGTGCCAGATTTAGCATTGTCTGTTAAACCACAGTCATAAAATTACCACTGTTCAGGCACTCTGGCTGTGTATGTTATAATTTGCATTAATTTAGGTGCTGTTGAATGATTAGAGAACCATAAAGTGCCATTAAAATTACTTAGCAGTTTGCATTGTGACATTCAAGTTAGTCACATGTTTCTAGCTAAATGTTAGGCCACAGAAAAGTATGTGTTTGCTTCTGCAAGCTTACCAGGCAAGGAGGGGAAATCATTGGAAAAGAAAGTAAATATTCATCCCAACCAGTTCTAATAACTTCTTTTATCAAACCGGTCTTTAGGATTTTGTAATGATATTTGAGGAATCTTATTTAATTATAAACTTAAGATTCATTTTTAAAAGGCCACACTGCAAAATAGACACTAGTCATCTCTTTTGGAATTGGGGTGTGTTAACCTAAACTGTGCTAAAAAAGAAGTTTCCATTTATTTTAATATGCATTTACTAGGCTCCGTTTTTGAGCAAGGAACTTGTCTCTGAGGAACAATTATTTGATAAGTTTTAAAACTGAAATGTACAGAGTCAGATATTGACTGAGAAAATTTATACTGTTTGAAATGTTTTAAACTTATATTTTAGCCATTAATTTGCTTGATTTTTATTTCTTTTTTTTTTTCCTAAAAAAATGTATATGTCTACTAAAGTACTTGTACTGGTACCTGCAATCTACTTGGAAATGCATCAAAAAAGAAGATGGATCTTGGGAAGATAGAGCAATGGCTAGGTAGATCTTCATGAGACAAAATATGGTGAAACCTCAGTGGCAGAATCTCAGTGTTGAGTATGAGCTTTCTTTCTTTCAACTTGACTGTGTATTTGAAGTTTTCCAAAATGAAATTCTGGAAAAGATAATACCCCCATTCAGTTTAGAAATAGAATACTATTTCTTTCTCTGAAGCCAGTTTAATTTTAATGTGAGGAAGATATTTCTTTTTATTTGTAACAAAGTTATAAATATAGGTGCTTAGGAATCAAATAGTAATGTAAGATTTATTACAAAGCAGAGGGTTTGTCGATCCTGCCTTTCTATGCAAGTCCTCTTCCCTAGGCTTTCATTTTTTAAAAGCTATTTACCTCCATAAACTTTAAAAATATGCTGATTCTTCTATTTCTTGACTTATCTTCCTTATCGTTCGCTTAATTTTCTCCCTCATCCTGAGACATCCTTATCACAAATATTTATTAAGTCAGTAGTTAATGTGTGAATTTTATTGCTGAATCAATTAGTACACAATCATTGTTTCATTTATTATACAATCTGCTGTTTTTGCTTAGAGTTATTAATTGTTGCATTTTTAAAAAATGCTTTAGTTTTCTATGTATATATCCAAATGCTTCTGGGATATGTGAAACACTAATCAAATGATTTTCCATCAGAGTATGTACTAATTCTATTTCTTTTGGGAACTCTTCTTAGAAACCTCCATTCTCCTTCTCATTAGACTGGGTTGAGCTATTGTTGGCCCTCTACATGACTATCATTCCCTTCACGGTTTCCTTGGGACCCTCCTTCTGACCTTTTAACTTCTCTATAGTGAAAATCGGATGCAAAACCAACTTAACTACTTAAATATTAAGTGTGGGATGCTATCCCATTTAATTTTTCTTAAAAATTTTGATCGTGCTTTGCGGCGTGCGGGATCTTAGTTCTCAGACCAGGAATAGAACCCATGCCCCCTGCAGTGGAAGCTCAGAGTCGCCACCCCTGGGCCACCAGGGAAGTCCTTCCATTTGATTTTTAAATTGATCACACTGTAATATGAGTTACCAAGTACTATGCTTCTTTGGAAGAAAGTAACTCATCTTAGTCATTGAATATTAGATGTACGTTAAATGCATTTGAATGTCTTCTCACCAGAACTAATTTACCTCATTTACCGAAGAAGCTGATGAAAATAGAGTAGTATAAACAAAACATTTTTCCTTTTTACTTCATGCTTTGGCTTCATTTAAAGTGAATGAATCTGAGTTCTATTATGATCTCCTTTGCTTCTTCCAGATACAGAATGCGTCAGCACGACTTGTATGAGAGGCTTCCCTAGATGTCTCCTGGAGTGCTGTTCCACGAGGGAGTTCATCCCTCTTTCACAAGGGAAGCCCCTGACGGGGCAGTGTCATCCTTAACATTTAGTTGTGTTTTATGGGTTCCTGGCTGGTTATGCCCTTCGGTTAGCCCTGTGCACAGCATCGTTATTTGAAGGTTCTCTCTCCTCAGTGATTCACAGTCACTCTCACTGTCAGTTCTTTTCACAAGTAAAAGTTCATGCACAGAAGAGCAATAGCTAGTGGTTGCATGGGACATACAGAGAGGTCACTGAGGCTGGGTGATGGTGCTTTTCTAAGGCCAGTGGTGGTTATGGACCTGGCCACTAGTTTCTCAACTGAGTTAATAGGCAAATATCCTTTCTTTTTTTTTTGGAGGGGTGGGGCCGGGGGTGGGGGGATCTTCCCTGATAGTTCAGTTGGTAGAGAATCCGCCTGCCATGCAGGAGACCCCGGTTCGATTCCTGGGTCAGGAAGAGCCCCTGGAAAAGGGATAGGCTACCCACTCCAGTATTCTTGGACTTCCCTCGTGGCTCAGCTGGTAAAGAGTCCACCCGCAGTGCGGGAGACCTGGGTTCGATCCCTGGGTTGGGAAGATCCCCTGGAGAAGGGAAAGACCACCCACTCCAGTAGTCTGGCCTGGAGAATTCCATGGACTGTATAGCCCATGGGGTGGCAAAGAGTCAGACATAACTGAACAACTTTCACTTTGATTTCCTGATGGCTCAGACAGTAAAGAATCTGCCTGCAATGCAGGTGACCCAGGTTCAGTCCCTAAGTCGGGAAAATCCCCTGGAGAAGGAAATGGCAACCCACTCCAGTGTTCTTGCCTGGAGAATTCCACAGACCAGAGGAGCATGGGTCACAGAGTCGGACAGGACTGAGTGATTATTACTTTTACTATCCTTTCTTTAAATCATGTTGCAATAAAAAGAAAGGAAATGTGAAAATTATTTTATCCTCACTTTATGTTGTGAGACAGAATACACGTTTCTGCTGCTATCCGGAAGTTGTTTTTGTTTAGTCACTAAAGAGGGTTCAGATGAAACCTTCCGTAAGCCAAAGAAGCAGTTACTTTGTAATGCGTGTTGCTCATGGGTGCACAGAGTAAATCCAACAGAAGGTGCAGATGCTCACAGACACAGTTCAAAGCTACGGCGACTTGATGCTGAGACACCGAGTGTAGTTACCAGGAGGGAATTTGGCAGTGCCACTGTCTTACTGCTTAGGTTGTGCACTGCCTTTGTGAGAGCTCGCTGCAGAACGAACACGGGGACTTCCCTGGCAGTCCAGTGGCTAAGACTCTGTACTCCCAATTCAGGGGTCCTAGGTTCGATCCCTGGTCAGGGAACTAGATCCCACGTGCCACAATTAAGGGTTTGCATGCCACAGTGAAAGCAACAAAAGATCCTGCATACTGCAACTAAAAAATAGTCCCGCGTGCCACAACTTGCAACTAAGATCTGGCACAGCCAAATATATAAATGCTAAATATCAACAACAGCAACAAACGCTGAAAACTACTTTACCCTTTACCTTTTCTTCATAAAAGTGAAAATCCTTTATGGATTTATTTCGTTCACTTAGTGAAAACAGAAGCTAATGTAGTTATTTTGTAAAAGCAAAGTGATGTAAAGTGAACTTTGGAGAAAAGCAGGGCATAGCTGTGATGACTGCAGCCATGAAATTAAGAGACACTTGCTCCTTGGAAGAAAAGTTATGACCAACCTAGATAGCATATTAAAAAGCAGAAACATCACTTTGCCAACAAAGGTCAGTCTAGTCAAAGCTATGGTTTCTCCAGTGGTCATGTTTGGATGTGAGAGTTGGACTATAAAGCTGAGCGCCACAGAATTGATGCTTTTGAACTGTGGTGTTGGAGAAGACTCTTCAGAGTCCCTTGGACTGTAAGGAGATCCAACCAGTCCATCCTAAAGGAAATCAGTCCTGATTGGAAGGACTGATGCTAAAGCTGAAACTCCAGTACTTTGGCCACCTCATGTGAAGAGTTGACTCATTGGAAAAGACTGTGATGCTGGGAGGGATTGGGGGCAGGAGGAGAAGGGGACGACAGAGGATGAGATGGCTGGATGGCATCACCGACTCGATAGAGGTGAGTTTGAGTGAACTCCAGGAGTTGGTGATGGACAGGGAGGCCTGGAGTGCTGCAGTCCATGGAGTTGCAAAGAGTCAGCCATGACTGAGTCAACTGAACTGAACTGAACCTGTACAGACATCCGTGTTTGAGAAATTTTGACTATGCTTAGAGCTAGCTTGTGACACTGTCACACAGTAACTCTCTTCAGTAAGTATATACAACTGGTAGTCGTCGTGACGGAGAAGGCAATGGCACCCCACTCCGGTACTCCTGCCTGGAAACTCCCGTGGACGGAGGAGCCTGGTAGGCTTCAGTCCATGGGGTCACTAAGAGTCGGATGCGACTGAGTGACTTCACTTTCACTTTTCACTTTCATGCATTGGAGAAGGAAATGGCAACCCACTCCAGTGTTCTTGCCTGGAGAATCCCAGGGACGGGGGAGCCTAGTGGGCTGCCATCTGTGGGGTCACACAGAGTCGGACATGACTGACGTGACTTAGCAGCAGCAGCAGTTGTGGTGGCGGTGGTGGTGGTTTGGTCTCTTAAGTCATGTTTGACTCTTTTGCAGCCCCATCAACTCTTTGGCAATCCCAGGGACTGTAGCCTACCAGGCTCCACTAGGCTCCTCTGTACATGGGATTTCCCAGGCAAGAATACTGGAGTGGGTGGCCATTTTCCTCTCCAGAGGATCTTCCTGATGCAGGGATCTAACCCATGTCTCCTACATTGTGGGTGGATTCTTACCACTGAGCCACCAGGGAAGCTCCATACACACCTGGAGAGAATGCCAAATGACCCATCACAAGTGACTCATACTTGTTTTGTATGTCACCAGCCCTTTAAGGACTAAAGATCTGAGCCACTGAAGCAGAGCTGTGGCTTTACCTTTGTTCACAGCCCCCATCTGTCCAGTCATTAATTTGAAGTGGAAGAAGTGGAGTAGCCAAGGCAATATTACCCTTGCTTCTATTATAGGAAGTAGCGAAAGGAGAGGAGAGAAAATAATTAAAATCCTTATAGTTGCAATCATTTTTGAGAGTACATTTTATATTTATAGTGTTTCTAAAGCATAATGCTTAAAGCTACAGTTTATCCTGCTAGAAGTTAAACTATAAAATGTTTCCACAGGTGGATTTATAGAAACTTTCATTATAGGGGTTGGATTTAAGTATAGGTGTGTGGAGGGGGCAAGGTAGGAGAAGCATGGTGGAAAAACTCAGTGACTACAGAGACTAAATACAGTGTTCAAAATACTTGCACATCTAGAATAAAATATAATTCTGTTTTAAATACTCTGGAATTTAGATTAGGATAAAGCAGCTTACTACATTTAATGTTCCTTTCTTTTTAAAGTGCAATGGATTGACAAAATGATCTAAGTCTATTACCCGTGAAACAACCTCCCTAATAGAGATGGGGGAACAGTGTTTCCATAAGCGACTTAGGAAGTTAGTGGAATCTGTAAGCTTCAAGGCAGAGGAATCTGTCTGTAAGCACTGGGTATAGTTGATGAAGTTGTTTCCCATGGGGTAGAGGTCAACAGTTCTGATGCACCTGCACATATATTCCAGAAGTGAACAGTAGGGCAAATGGATGGCCAATGATAGGAGCCAGCTTTCTCACTTGTTGGACTGGAATTTTACAGATTAAACAAGCAAAGAAGACAACCCACATGTTTATAAATTAGAGTTGGAAACATCAGTATAACTCATGCTGAATTTAATATAGATTCAGTATGTGTGTGTGTGTGTGTGTGTGTTTTAAGTCGCATAGTTGTGTCTGACTCTTTGCAACCCCATGGACTGTAGCCTGCCAGGCTCCTCTGTCCATGGAATTTTCCAGACAAGAATACTGGAGTGGGTTGCCATTTCTTTCTCCAGTAGATNGTGTGTGTGTTTTAAGTCGCATAGTTGTGTCTGACTCTTTGCAACCCCATGGACTGTAGCCTGCCAGGCTCCTCTGTCCATGGAATTTTCCAGACAAGAATACTGGAGTGGGTTGCCATTTCTTTCTCCAGTAGATGCAGTTGGTTACATATATTTATATATATGTGTATGTAGACGGGTTAGCACACATATACATATTTCCTTGCTCTATCAGATGAGAAGGTTGGAAGCAACAGCAACCCAGTAGCAATGATGCCTCTAGTGCTTAGATCTTGTTTTTCCATTCTCTGATAAAAGGAAATAGTGATCCTTGGAGAAATGGCTGATTTTAAGACTGGAGCAGGAAATATATATATCATGAGTCTGGGGCATACCTTCTATTGCCAGAAAGTAAGGAAGTGCTCCAAAAAAATAAAACAAACCCACCTCCAGTGATAGAGGTATGTCAGAGGAACATGGGAGCCCATGGAAAGAACTCCCAGTGACCAAGTGACATCAATTTGAGCAACACATTAAGTAAAGTGGTATTGGGTTATAATCCAAGGTACAAAGTGAATGAATCCATAGCGATATAAATAATTAATTGCAATAAATAAATAAATGGGAGAGAAAGGACAAATTTTCCACGCAAAAGAATTCTGAAAAATTTGCGTAGATACTCTCAAGGATACGGAGCACCAGTCCCAGGTTCTTTCGTGTGTGTGGGCAGCACGTAGTGACTTCCTTCCACAGGGGGCAGCATGGAAAGGAGAATAAAAGCTGAACTTTGTGGCTGAGAAGCCCAACAAACACCACCTCAGCCAGGTGATCCAGGTCAACATCAACCGTGATCAGTCACCTTGATAGTATACACTTGTGATGAGAATGGCACATTACCTCTGCAGTATTTCTCCCTCAAACCCAGAGCCCCAGTCTACTAAGAGAACCATCAGTTAATAAATACCTAGGCAGTACCCATCAAAAATGTCAGTCATCAAAAGCAAAGATTAAGTCTAAGGAACTGCCATACCTAAGAGAATCCTAAAGAGATGAAGACTAAATCTCATGTGATATCATGGATGAGATCTTGGAAGAGAAAAAGTAGTTAAAGTTAAGAAGAAAAAAGAGACTCTGAATAAAGTATGGACTTGAGTTAAAAATATTGGCTCAGTCATTGTTATATAATGCAGGGCAAAATACTATAATAATAATAATAACATGGGTGGGTGGGTTAGTCACCTAGTTGTGTCCAATTCTTTGCGACCCCATGAACTGTAGCCAGTCAGGCTCCTCTATCCGTGGAATTCTCCAGGCAAGAATACTGGAGTGGATTGCCAGTCCCTTCTCCAGAGGATCTTCTTGACCCAGGGATCAAACCCAGGTCTCCTGCATTGCAGGCAGATTCTTTACCATCTGAGCTACAGGGAAGATAATAACATAAGATATTAATAATCAGGCAAACTGGCAGTGGAATATATAGGAACTCTGTATACTAGTTTTGCATTATTTTCTGCAAATCTAAAACTATTCTAAAACTGAAGTTTATTTTTTTAAAGGTAGGTGATTAGATATTCATAGCAAAATTCAAACCAATCAATAATAGATACATAGTTTTAATTTACATCTGAGGCTTTTTCTCTCTCATTTAAAACTAGAAAAAAACTAAAAGAATATTGGAGAGTCCAACTGCTTGCCACTCAAAAGCCAATAAAGAAGCCAGGTTGGTGGAAAGAAAAGAAAAAGAAAAAAAAAAGAATATTGAGGAAACCCCAACTAGAAATATCCCATAGATTCCAATAGGTAGGACTCCATTCTAAGTTTCTAACTGATAGGCTGAAAGTTTTTCGTGTTATATAAATGTCTGCTACTTGGTGGGACTATCTCAGTTTTAAATTTAGGGCAAGTAATGTATGCATTGTTAGACATTATTAGATACTGAGTTCAGAAGACACTGAGTGCATGGTTCAGTCCGCGCAGCAGTGTATTTATGGCTCTTAGTCATACCTTCCGGATTTTGTGATAAAATTAGGTCTTTGTCTAATGGAATCAAAGAGTGTTTTTTGGCCCTGTAACTTGTTTTGAAGCTGGAAGGGCAGTGCTTTTGTGTGTGTACATATGTGTGTACACACATACATGCTAACCATTTCTATACAACACTGTAACAAAACATTTTACCAAGAAAATTGACAGACATTTTAAATTAAAAAGGAATTTTGAAAGACAGTGTTTGCCCTCCTGGTTGAGCTTTAGAAGAAACCAGTGCTGGAAAAAAAAAAAAATCACCAATGTTCGCACATTTTTGAAGAGTGTGAATTTTATTCACCAATTTGCTTTTTATACCAGAGGCCAGCTGCTGCCTTTGGACGGGTGCAGCGTTTCCACCAGAATTGTCTGCAGCTCAGTATAGCTCTAATGCCAGAAGAAATCCAACCAGATTATGTCCTTTGATTTTCACGGGTTTTCTTTGGAAGATCTGGCGATGGGTTGCATTTTCACACTTCAGAAATACACGGTTGGCCAGGAGTTATTTCTGGAGTTTTCTTTTAAAGCCTTATGTGTTTGTGAGATTGTCTGTGTTCCTAAATCAATTTCCTAGTCATTCTTTACCTGAAGTGAGAAGTTTATAAATATATATGTGGTTTTTTTTAAACTAAGTCACTTTTAAAGTTGAAAACTGCATATTCTAGAACATCTGAAAAAGTTCTCTCCTCTAGGCATCCTGACTAATGAATGCTAAGTCATGTAAACTACCTTCTTCCTTCATAGACTGTGGTGCTGCCAGTCATAAAATGCTGGAAATAAATTCTGCCCCCAGGGGATTACTTCCTAAAACAGTCGACCGAGATTTTTCTCTCTGGAGCCAGAAGCGCTTCATTCAAGTCTCAGACCTGCCACATCCTGGTTATGTGAACTCGGGCATCTTTCCCTTAACGTCTCTTTGCCTCAGTTGCCTTATCTGCAGAATGAAAGGGAAGAAGAGTGCCTCATGCACAGAGTTGTCTTTAGTGTTAAGCAAGATGACTTTGTGCCGTGTTGTCATAGTTCAGCTATGTTCGTTATCATGAGATTGACATCAATAGAAAACACGCCAGGACCTCCCTGAATAGCGCCGCCAAGTGTCTGACTTCTGAACGACCAACTGTGCATCCGTTGCTTAGGAACACAGTGGAGGAAAGCCTCTGAGACTCTGATTAAAAGAAAGACTGTGTGTCCCAAGAAAGGCCAGTGCTTCTTTGGATCTTGACGTACAAGAAAGCTGTGTCCCATGAGCCCTCAGTATTCCCTGTCTTCCCTCTCTTCTCTGACCAGGGCTGGGCTCTAGAACTCTTGTCACCGGACTTGGATCTTGGGGTTCTCTGCCTCCTTTCTTTACCCACTTAGCACACAGGATGGAAGATTCAGCCACCCCACAGCCCCAGAGTCAGCCTCGGGAGCAGGGGTGAAGCCATGGCATGCCACCCGTCCCCTTGACTCTGGTCCCTCAGGGCACGGAGCCCTCCTCCGCCTCTCTGAGCCACGCCTAAGGGCCACAGGCTCAGCAAGCAGGGTAACCTCGATCAAGCACTGAGCTTTTCTGGGACCAGGCTTCCTCCTTTGTAAGATGACAAAGCTGCAGGAGAGGATGTGGTGATCTCTTCCCACTCCATCATCTTTCTCAGATTCAGTAAATTATTGGACTTACATTAAATAAAAATAAATTAACGTCAGCTACATTCAAAAAGCTGTTTTTGTCCGTGAGAACTTCCTTCCTCTGCTGCCTCCGACTACAGGTCACTCTGTCTTATAGCTCAGTGTATCTGTGACACACAGTTGTGTACTTTCCGTTTGTATTTCAGTCTCTGGTTGTTTCGCGGATATAAGCCGTAGTTTCTCAGCAACTCTGGACCTTCTTTAAAAGTGGGGGTAACACTCTTTTTTTACTCCCCTAAGGAAACGTAAGATCCCCCAGAGAAGGAAATGGCAACCCCCTCCAGTATTCTTGCCTGGAGAATTCCATGAACAGAGGAGCTTGGCAGGCTACATTCCATGGGGTTGCAGAGAGTTGGACATGAGTCAGTGAGTAACAGGTTTAAGGAAACTTAACTGAAATTATGTTCAAAATGAACTTACTATTCACTAAAATATTAACTCTGTATGTAATATTTAACATGTATGAAGTCTGGTAGCTTAACATGTATATGAAATGTGATTTTATACACACACATACCCTTTTTGGTTCAAAGTGAGTGAAGTTGCTCAGTCGTGTCTGACTCTTTGCGACCCCATGGACTGTAGCCTACCAGGCTCCTCCCTCCATGGGATTCTCCAGGCAAGAGTACTGGAGTGGGTTGCCATTTCCTTCTCCAAGGGATCTTCCTGACCCAGGGATCGAACTCTGGTCTCCTAAATTCCAGGCAGACACTTTAACCTCTGAGCCTTTTGGTTCAAAAGCATATATAAAATATAAGGAGTAATTGTTGTAATCTGCAGCAGATGGTGAGGTAATGTTATGGAGAAAATGAAAGTATTATTAGATTTACCATTCAAGAATTCCAACAAAAAGTATATCCATGGAAAATAGTGTATATTTTATAATCTTGATATTTTTATATATGGTAGCATGTGGCAAAGGAAAGAGAAGATCCATAGCTTTTCTTTTTAAAAAATATTTGTTTATTTGTCTGTTCTGGGTTAGTTGTGCCATGTGGGATCTAGTTCCCTGATCAGGGATCAAGCCCAGGTCCCCTACTTTGAGAGTATAGAGTCTTAGCCCCTAGACCACCAGAGAAGTCCCCAATCTATAGCTTTTCTATACCACTTTTATGTAGCACTTAACTCAGATTTTCCTGAAATCTATATTTACTGTAACCCAACACTGCTTTTGTAGGAGTTAAAAGGATACATTAAAAAAAAAAAAAAAGTCAACGGCATAGCTACCAATTTCCTTCTGCAACCAAAATATAAAAGCACAGGTTGAATATTTGATAAACAACTAGATTCAATCTTTAAATTGCTTGGACCCCCAATACGACTTAATAGCCATATCAATGGAAAATGCTGGGAGAGAAAGAGCAGGAGAATTTAAAAGAAGCCAGTTATCAAGAGTTTCTTGTATGGTTATGGTGAGCATAGTAAGATTGAAGTTTCTCTCTAAGTTAAATTTTTGATCTTGGGAGGTCAATAGAGACCTGCAAAGATTAGTCAGAATATGACTTTAAAAACAGTGTCAACTAGATGTTATTAGAAAAGAAGGGGGGGACGGAGATCTAGGGGGATGTGGGTAGAAAGGAAGACTGGAAAGGAAGAGACGGAAGGAAACCTAGAGAGAGAGAGAGACAGGCATAGGGACAGAGACAGAGGCTGAGAGAAAGAGAGGTAGAAAGGGAGATGAGAGTGCTAGAGGTGGACAGAGGGAGAGAAAAAGGACGGATGGATGGGGAAAGAACAGGAGAGAAGGAGGGAACTGGGTTCATACAGTGAGGAACACCGTGAAGACAGGCAGAGATGCGGTGGGCAGACGTGGTTGAAGGTGTCAGGGTTTCACATTGCTCTGTGACATTTGGCTGATATTTTCACAGTCAAAAAGGGGAGTGGGCTTCAGCTAAAGAGGAAGATGCATGGTGTTTATATTTTAAAGCAGAACCTACAGTAATTGACTGCCAACTCTCGCAGGCTCTTATATATTTATCTTGCTAATACTACACAGCAATCCCATATAGTAGGTGTTATTTACCTTCTCTTCCATTCCCTGAAGAGTTAAGTTACTTGCTCAGAGTTACTTCAGTAGTTAAGTAAGTATAAGTGGTCTAAACTGTTTCACTACCAAGCTTAAGTTCTTAAGCCTGCTATACATTATGTGATTTTGACCTTCTTGTTACCTTGGGAAGAATGCATAGCAGGTATTATCACTGCTTTACAGGCTAGGTTTTATAAAAGGCTTAGGGGGCACAAGTGACTTAAAATCTGACAGCTCGAAAGGTCTTCTGGCTTCATTTCCAGAGCTCCTCCCCAGATGACCACAATTATAAGCACAGTAACAAAATTAAAATGAGGTCATCGTGTCTGACTTTCTGTGAAACTTTAGTAGGACATTATTGCAAATTCATAACAGCTTCTTCTGGATTTAATACAAACTGTGTGTAAATGTTTTTAAGTGGTTCCTATTTCAAAAGCAAGAGTGTGGACCGAGAAAGAAATCTTCAGTTGCTTCAGTCATAATGGGCTCGGCACAGAAGGTGTTCTGTTCAACAGTCCTATTGCTTCTGGGGAATACCTGGGTCTCAGCCATCCATCCTTCTTCCGTTCCTGGGCCCCGGACTCAGGGAAAAGGTGATATTTCATTTTTGTTTGTTCATCTGTTCTTATTATTAGGAAATTATTCTTAATGACTTAAAAAGTATTTTATTTCACTCAAGGAACTTTTAGTTGCCCAAGTTGACACCTTGTATTTACAATGAAAGGCAGCAAGAAAGTGGAAAAGGGACAAAAATGCAGAAGATGACATCAAAAGGGCGTTTGCCGAGAGGGTGTCCATTGATATGGCTATGATCCTTGAATTTCCAGGATCTCTCGCCCCACTTTCCTTTCCTGGGGCACTTCAAAGGATCACTAGAAAGGGGGATTGTCCCTCCCTGGGGGCTTGCCAAGGCCAAGTTGGAGTCCAGTTGGCCTTTCCCCATCAAAACTGCCCAGCTAATGAAAGGGTTTGGTTAGAACAACCATTTAGAGAGTCATCATACTGAAAGTCATGCTGTGAAATCTTCAGATTTTTTTTTTTTTTTTCTGATGATCAGAGTTGCAGTGAATGCTGGGGCTTAAAAGAAAAGCTGATTTTTAGAAGCATAACACCTCATTTCCAGTTGATAGCCCACTGTTGGCTTCTGAGCCACCCAGGGCAGTGGGAGGAAGTCTCATCAGTGGGGTGGAAGGGGCTGCCCCCCAACCCCTGCAGACCTGTCCCTGCCTTTTGTTTTCTGCATCTGCCTCTCCTGCTGGCTTCAAGCGCAGCCTCCTCACCGACCCTTTAGTCTAACAGGTGGAGCAGGAGCTGAGGCTCTGTCAGCAGGGGAGCACAGCCAGGCTAGGCAGAAGCAGCGTGCTGTGACAGTCAGAAATTCTAACCACAACAAAAGATGGCTCTGCAGTCTCACAGCACCCAGTCACCAGCACCTCCCCTGTAACTAGCATCTGTTTGTGTCACTGTAAATAAGGCTGTGGTGACAGTATTCATCTTTACAACTTAACCAATGGTATCCTTAAACTGTCTAATAAGAATAAGGAGCCTCTTTATGTTATCCAATGTATTACCGAGAAATAATGTAGGGCTTAGTGGCAATTGAATCACAGGACTGATATTTTAAAAACAAGTTTGATGACATATAGATAAAGTACATATCTGTATGCATGTGGTTCATAGATATCAGTGAAAGTGTTAGTCTCTCAGTTGTGTCTCGGACTCTTTGTGACCCCATGGGCTGCTGTAGCCCGCCAGGCTCCTCTGTCTGTGGCATTCTTCAGGCAAGAATGCTGGAGTGGGTAGCCATTCCCTTCTCCAGGGAATCTTCCTGACCCAGGGATCAAATCCCGGTCTCTCCCACATTGTAGGCAGATTCTTTATGGTTGAGCCACCAGGGAAGCCCCAATATATATGTGTGCACACACATAAATCTGAGCGAGCCTGATCCCTTTGAAACTGTCGCCACTGCAGAATTCAAGCTTCTTGCAGCCACACTGTAGAAAAGCAAAGCATTTTTGAAGCCCTTCCTTTTTTTGTGGTTGGCATTGGAGCCAGTCCATAAGCCTCATAAGAAAATTACTCTTGTATATTTTTATTCTTTTAGTCTTAATGGAATTATCCAGTTCAGTCAGACATATTATTTGCTCATCTGATTTTGGCTAGTTTCCAAAGTCAAACCCCAATTCAGAGAATGATGAGTCAGCACTGTGCAGGGTTTTAAGGAAATGATCTTGGACTGTGAAGGCCTAGGACTCCGGAGATGGGGTCTGAGCATTGGTGGTGGCCTTGGGGATAGTGTGGAGGTGAGGGTTTTGTATAGAAGATAGAATGTTCATGCTCAAAAGTTCTTTAAAAATAAGTTCTATGGCTTTTGCAGAGCATAGAGTTCCAGTTTTTCTTCTAGGTGCTAAGGGAACAGAACCTCCAAAGACACCAAGGTCCGAAATACCAAGGCACTGGTAGTCTTATAGAAAGTTTGGTGTGGTGATAGCACATGAATGATGAATTGGTTGAGGTGATTAGGTGGTGAGGTGCCCTGAGACCTGCTCCCTTCCACAAGCAGAAGGGACCTGCGCCCTTCCACAAGCAGAAAATCTGAGAAAAGAGACATAAAGATTGTCACTCAGGATAGTAACTTTCTGTAAGTCTGATCTACAGCAGACTGGCTGCCTGGGCTGTTTTCTGCAAAAAAGGGCTTGGTTTCCTGGGCAGTTTGCTGCAGGTCAGAGTTCAGTTTAGATATTCGGGTTGGCCATTGTCTGTGTATTCAGTCTTTCAGTGGAACTGTCTTACTTTTTCTCTTTTCTTTTCCAGTGTCTTGCCCTGAACCAAGCAATATTTGTTGAATGAATGTGTATATCTAATATCCCATTACCTTAAAAATTTTATCACCATTATGCCAAGGTAGATGACATGCTCATTTAAGGTAAATGTTAGATTCTACTAAAATAGAAACTGTGTATTACTTTTATTCGAGAGATAGAATCCAAATTATCTCATAGGAAAAATATAGGATAATCGGATTGAGAAGGAGCTGTTAGGAGGCCCTGGCTCTGTTTAGTGAAGTCGCTTAGTCATGTCCGACTTTTTGCCCCATGGACTGTAGCCTACCAGGCTCCTCAGTCCATGAAATTTCTCCAGGCAAGAGTACTGGAGTGGGTTGCCATTTCCTTCTCCAGGGGATCTTCCCAACCGAGGGATCAAACCCAGGTCTCCCGCACTGCAGGCAGATGCTTTACTGTCTGAGTCACCAGGGAAGCTGTGAGGCCATTATATTTTGGCTGTAAGTTTATTTCCGTTGTTTAAACCAACGGAAGAACAAGAGTTGCTAGATGGAATTTGCATTTCAAGTAGCATTTAAGATACTTATGTGTTTAGTGATCGCTCCATTACTTTTTCTTTTTGGGGAAATATTACCTGAGTGCCTCCTCCATGCAGGCATCATCATGTTCTGACCCAAATCGTTAAATTTCTTCCTGTCCCCACAATAACCTGAGAGATGAAAATGATTAAGCTAGTTTTACAGATGTGATCCAGAAAGGTTAAGTAACTTGCCCAAGATAACACAGCTAGGTCTCTGTTAAACTATGGCATTGACCCAGATCTACAAATGCAGAGGCCAAGAACTCTTTCATTGAGTCGTAGGTACTTGAAAATGGAATACATTCAAAGGAGGCTTCGCCCATTCAAAATTTTGCAAATGTTAACTGAAGCAAAGAGTTAAGCCCTACATTTTTCATTATTTAGGATCTTAATGCAGAACAATAGGATGTACTTGTCTGAACCATACTGTCTCTCTCTGAGGTCATGTTCAAGCGTTTAAGAGTTAGTAAGTAGCCCACGGTCTTTTGCTTGGTTTCTGTTTACCATTTCTTTTAAGTGAACTGAGTGGATAGTACTTAACTAATAGGGGCCAGTATGTTCGGTTGTTTACATTTAGGGGAAAGTACCTCTTTGGCCCAGCAATCCCACTGCTGGGCATATACCCTGAGAAAATTATAATGCAAACAGACACATATACCCCAATGCCCATTGCAGCAGTATTAATAATAGCCAGGACATGGTGCCAACATAAATGTCCATTGACAAATGAATAAAGAAGATGCGGTTCATATATGTGTGTGTGTGTGTGTGTGTACATCAGTTCAGTTCAGTTCAGTGTGTGTGTGTGTGTGTGTGTGTGTGTATATATATCAGTTCAGTTCAGTCGCTCAAGTCGTGTCCAACTCTTTGCGACCCCATGAATCGCAGCATGCCAGGCCTCCCTGTCCATCACCATCTCCTATATGAATATTACTCAGCCATGTAAAGGAACAGAATTGGGTCATTTGTAGAGACATGGATAGACCTAGAGTCTGTCATACAGAGTGTAGTATGTCAGAAAGAGAAAAAATATCATATATTATAATGTATGTATGTGGAATCTAGAAAACTGGTAAAGATTAACCTGTTTGCAGGGCAGGAATAGAGACAGACATAGAGAATGGACATGTGGCCATGGGGTAGGAAGAAGGGGAGGATGGGACGAATTGGGAGATTAGGACTGATATATATATATACTTATATATAAGATAGATATATATATAAGTATATATATATACTTAGTATATATATACACACACCTTTATATATACTACCATGTGTAAAAGAGATAGCTAGTGGGAACCTGTTGTAAAGCGCGGGAAGCTCAGCTCGGTGCCCTGTGCTGACCTAGAGGGGTGGGATGGGGAGGGAGGGAGGTGCAAGAGGGAGGGGATACATGCATACATATAGCTGACTCACTGCATTGTACAGCAGAAACTAATGCAACATTGTAAAGCAATTATATTCCAATAGAAAAGTAAATATCAAACTCCAAAGCTACCTTGTTTATCAGAGAAAAGCTTTCCTTTTTTTTAAATTCTAAAACTCCCATTCCTCAGCCTGCCTTTAAGTTTTTGCCTGACCGTCGCTGACTCCCTTTCTATGTAGTAAACTCAGAATAAATTAGGCTGGCTTTTCTCATTTGTTGGTCCTCTTCTGGGTTCACACCAGACTCTGCTGTCGTGGCACTGATGATCTCTTGGGGAGAACAGTCACCCATGAAATAGTACAAATACATGCATAACTGTCTCTGTGATGGATGTTATGAAGGTAATATACCTGGTGCTGTCAGAATGGGCAACAGAGATGTGTGACCTGACCAAGGAGGTTGGGAAGCAATCCTTGAACTGAGGATTGAAGAAAGGCTAGGAGTCCCCTGAGTGAAGAGAAGGTGAAGGCTTCCTAGGACAAGGGAGAAGCATGTCCCCAGGCAGGAGAAAGCCCGGCAAACGGAAGAAGCAGTGAAGCAGTACGGCATGAGGGAAGCAGGATGAGCAGGTGGCCCCCTTGTGAAACTGGCGAGGTTGACAGAGATTGGACAGTGCAGGGCCCTGAGAAGGAGCAAAGGGAAACCACTGAGCATTTAGGCCCATGAGTGATGTGGTCATATCAGCATTTCAGAAGGCTTAAGTTGGGGTCTCCACTAAGTCTGTTTGGAAAATCATAGTAGAGTATCTGTCTTGAACTTAGCCAAACATTAAATAATCATTCCACCATGCGGTTGAATTTTAGAGAAATCAAACCTGAATTGCATGTGGTTTATCTATTACAAATAGCCACTGAGCTGCTATTTCTGTAGTCAGGTAAGTCCGCAAGACATGTAAATTTCATCTTATAATAACTTAAGAAAACCTGGAGGACTGAAAGATGAGTCTTTAAAAGCATCAACTTAATTAACTTAAAAATCAGATGTGAATCTGTATTACCACTGTTGTCAATAGGAAGTAGGTCATTGATTGCCCCTGCTGTTGTACTAGGTAAAGAGATATTTTTCTTCACATACAGAAATGTGTGGCACTTTAAATACTTATGCACCTGTTTTCTCAATACATGGACCCCAGAACACAGTCATCATCTTGGAGGGTCAGCAGCTGACACATTCTTTCCAAATAGGCGCCTATTGAAGCTGTAAAATTTACCCACTCATCCGAAACTCTGTATATTTTCAGGGTCATGTCTTAGCAATGCATGTCCCATTTCATTACATTTAATATTATCAGGGAGAATAATGTCGCACTGCAAATCTCACTATGTGAGAATAGTTTGAAGCCTCAGATATTAACTGCTATTTAAAACTACAAAGCCAATAAATACTTTTNAAAAGCATCAACTTAATTAACTTAAAAATCAGATGTGAATCTGTATTACCACTGTTGTCAATAGGAAGTAGGTCATTGATTGCCCCTGCTGTTGTACTAGGTAAAGAGATATTTTTCTTCACATACAGAAATGTGTGGCACTTTAAATACTTATGCACCTGTTTTCTCAATACATGGACCCCAGAACACAGTCATCATCTTGGAGGGTCAGCAGCTGACACATTCTTTCCAAATAGGCGCCTATTGAAGCTGTAAAATTTACCCACTCATCCGAAACTCTGTATATTTTCAAGGTCATGTCTTAGCAATGCATGTCCCATTTCATTACATTTAATATTATCAGGGAGAATAATGTCGCACTGCAAATCTCACTATGTGAGAATAGTTTGAAGCCTCAGATATTAACTGCTATTTAAAACTACAAAGCCAATAAATACTTTTAATGCATCTTAAATTTTTTAATAAGTAGATTTTATATTGTTATCCTAAGAATAGATAAGTCTCTATATAAATATACCTTATTTATGGTCAGTGGAGCATGCTAGTATATTTTCTGTTATGTTACATTAATATATTATAAAGTAACATTATTTCTTACAATCAAGTAAATTATCCTAGTTCATGATAGTGATTATAATGCCTGCAAAGCTGTTGACTAAGGAGAGTCCTGCTCATATTGAATTTTGAGGAGTTTTGTTTCCAAGGAAACTAGTTCATTGTCAGCAAAAGATGCGCCTAAAGCAGTGCAGATATTTCAGGTATTTGCTGAAAATAATCAGTAAATTATAAAATGTTATTTCATGTGTCTCCCATAGCCATAAAGTAACAATTAGAAGAGCCTTACATTTCCTGCAGAAATGACTCCATTTGATAAACTCATCATAAAATGTATTTCAAACAAGCATCAATGGGATACAAAGCAAATGATTCACCTTTAGGATGTCTCCACAGTTTTGCAAATTAACATCTGAGATGTAGTGTGGATATGCTAATAAAGAATTGATTACACTTTTGCTTTTTCTACAGATAAATTTATAATTGTATGTCATGAAATTCATGGAATTGGATGTGGGTTGAGTTATCATTTATTTTTGTATAATCTATGAAGAAAGTCTGTTGATGCAAATTTCTTGACATATTTAAATACCCTTTTGCATGACTGGAATTCAATATTCGCTACTCAAGGCAAATTTAAAAAAGGTTAAAAAAGAGCTAACAAGTGTTGGGTTATTTCCATCTTGGACAGTGCAGAGCCAAGACATTATTTCCTGATCAATGTTAAAGTCATCAAAGAAAACTCAAATTACCTAGTTCACACACTCAATTCAATAGGTTTCATATTTTATCTGTTATCATATCTGTATTATGAACGTATGAATAAGTAACATGATAGTTTCATTTAAAAATGCTTAAATATAGGTAAATTAACCGATCAAATAGAATTGGTGGGAGTTTTCAAAAAGAAGATGGCATATTCCAATTCATTTCTTTTACTCTCTCCTCTCTTGATACCCTAGCTCACACCTGAATCATCTCTGACTTTTAAATTTTGACAGTTTTTCTCCATTCTCCTCCATGTTGCTGCCAGAATAATATTTTGGAAACACAGATTAGATCTCCTTAGCTTCTGACTTTTTACAAACATTTAAAAACTTTTTAATTCTTTAGAGTAACATAGAGAGTGATGGTGTTTAAAGCTTACCCCCATCTGTCTTTCCCATGCCACTCCCTTTATCATCCTTGGCATGTCCTGTTCTAGATTTAACCTAGACCAAAGATGCCAAACATTTGCCTCTTTAGGGCATTTTCATATTGATGGAATTGTAACTGTAAGTGGCCTTCTGGGTTCCTACATGTAACATATTTTCACCATTTTCTTCATGTTATATTCTCTATCTGTACTTCATTCTTTTTTAAGGCTGAATAATATTCCATTGAATAAATTTACCTCATCTCTTTATCCATTACTGACTTGATGGACATTTGGGAATTCCACATTTTATCTATTAGAAATTATGCTATGATGAGCATTCATGTACACATTTTTGTAGGGCCATAGATTTTTCAAGGGAATATACCATCATTGGTATATACCATCATTCTTTTGCATGTGGATATCCTGTTGTCCGAGAACCATTTGTTGAAAAGATTGTTATTTACTCCATTGAATCGTCTCAGCAGCCATTTGAAGATCAACTGACCATAAATATATTTCTTTACCCTCAATTCTGTTTCATTGATGTGTATGTCTCTCCTATGTACTATACTATCCTGATTGATGCAGCTTTGTAGTAAGTTCTGAAATTGAGAAATTTGAGTCTCTACTTTTATTCTCATTTTCCAAGATTGTTTTGGCTCTTCTAGGTTCCTTGCATTTCCATAAGAATTTTAGAATTAGTTTGGAATTTCTCCAAAATGAAGCTAGTTTTCTGGATATTGCATTGAATCTGTAAATTGATTTGAGGGATCCCTGGGTTGGGAAGTTCCCCCTGGAGTAGGAAATGGCAACCCACTCCAGTATTCTTGCTTGGAAAATCCCATGGACAGAGTAGCCTGGCGGGCTATAGTCCATGGGGTTGCAAAAAGTCTGACACGGCTGAGCACACATATAGTCATCCTAACAATATTAAGAATTCAAATCCATGAACATAAGATGTTGTTTCACTTATTGAAGTATCCTTTAATTTCTTTCACTGATGTTTGAAGTAGTTTTCATTGTATAAGTCTTACACTTGTACAGTTCATTTATACTTCTATGTAAAAGTATTTTCTTTTTTTCATGTTATTATAAATTGTTTCCATAGATTCATTTCTGGATTGTCTGTTGCTAGTTTAGGGAAAGACAATTGGTTTCTGATTTATAATTTTATGTAGAATATACAAATTCATGTCATCTACAGATGGAGGTAGTTTTATTTCTTCCTTTCCAATCTGGATAGCCATCGTATCTGTTTGTTGTCTAGTTGGCTACTTAGAACCTCTAGTCCAGCGCTGAATAGAAATGGCAATAGCAGTTATCTTTGTCATGTTCCTGAGCTTAGTGAGAAGCCTTTCAGTCTTTCAGAAATAAGTATAGTGTTTCCAGTGGTTTCTTGGTAGATAGTTTTTTAGCAGGTTGTGAAAAAAAGTCTAATCCTATTATTTTTCCTTAGTGGTCATGGAAGAGTGTTGGATTTTGTCAGATGCGTTTTTTTTCTACAGATATTTGAGATGGTTAGGTAGGTTTGTTTCCTTTATTCTCTTAATGTGGTGTCTTATCATTTATGATATAATATGGTATTTATTGATATTTGGACGTCAAATCAATCTTGCATTCCTTGACGTAATTCCAGTGGGTCATGGTGTATAATCTTTTTTATATGTTGCTGGATTTAGTTTGCTAGTATTTTCGTGAGTAGTATTATATCTATATTCACAAAGGATATTAGCCTATAGTTTTCTTTTCTTGTGATATCTGTGTCAGCTACACTTTTTCAGACCTGGCATTTGAGACTGTAAAGATACATTTCAGTAGAAAGGTTCATGGCTTAAGATCTCCGTGGCCAAGATATTTGAAAATTGAGTTCTGTTTTCTAAATGGGTCTAAATGTTAACAATACAGAACGATTTGTTTTTAATCATGGGAATCATCTTATTAGTTCCTATGATAGCTAAAAGAACACAATCTGAGAAGATGTTAAGGTTTTGGAGAAAATGGCAGAAATAAATTAATTTAGAGGTTGTCTTTGACGTCAGTCATGGGAAAAATGCAGCTCATTTTGATGGAGTACTTAGAAAACACAAAATGAGAATAAATTTGCATACTAATTTGATAAGAAGATACTACATAGACCTAAAGATAAATCTAAAATCCAGAAATAAGCAATTGAGTCTGCAGTGTTCTATGATGTATCCATTTGTGTATATGCTATCTGAATTTTTACTGAAAGGAAATGCGTTCAATCAAGGTCCATATGGAAAGTTCTATAAACTATATTCTTGTTACTAAACTGAACTTGGAGAAAATTATTCAAGTTCACTTAGAATTTGGGTAATTTATATGAAAGTAAACTACATAGGAACAAGAAAAAACATTTGGATGGGAAAAGAGTAAGACTTTAATTGTTTAATATTTTATAATTGTTGATAGCTTACTTTTTTCAGCTATTCTTCCATACATCATACCACATGGGAAAACTTTCACATATGGTCATAAGAAAATGTAGTAAATTAGCATGTTTGAAACCAAAATTGAAAACAATTGGTTGTGTATCAAAGGAAAATGTAAATTTTGATTCATGAAATTTTGTTCAGNTGTAGGGGATGTGTATAAACTCAATTCTCAGGCATACATGACAAGTTAGTTGTAATTTTCTAGTCATAATTGTCTAGTGTAATCACTGGACTGGAAGAAGTGCCCTAAGGCTTTGGAGTACTTGCTCAGATGTAAGAGTTTCTCCTGTTGAATTACATAATTTCAAAACCTTTGAATAGCTGGAAACTTTGTTAAGTTTTTCTGGCAGTGGCAGAACCTGTGACCAAAGGTGAACCATGCACTTCCATTATCAGTGGCAGAAAGAATAAAAGTTGCCCAAATCCTAGAGTCAACCTAGGGAACTTGGGAAACTGAATCTCCCAGTTACTAATGACTCTCCCAAGTTAGAGATACCCCTAGCATTGGGTCCGTGTTTCAAATCTTTTCTTAAGACAAAGGTGTGCGTGTGTGTGTGTGAGCTGTGGTACCTGGCATGGTGATCTCTTGTGATTAGGAAAATTTGCCATGAGTATACTGTAGCAATAGTTTCAGGGATGGAGAATACAGTTAAATAAGTACCATAAAATGATAGGGAACAACATTTAATATTTTCATGATTCTGAGGTCATCTTTGGCTCATGGAGTACCTCTGAGTAGTTGCACCAGCATCAGCCAGCTATTGAGTTATATATTTTTATAGAGGCCTTAAAGAGAATTCCAGTTTACCTGAATGTTGGATATTAAACTATACACTCAATAGGATTGTATTTGATTCCAAAGGTTGTGGACTTTTCTGATTGTGTTCCATTCTGTCTTTATCAGTGCAAAATGACATTCCATTTCTGACATTCCATTTTCCTGTGTCTAGCCTTGGAGTTTCATCTTTTGGTTCTCTAAGGATGTGATTACTTCCTTCTGAAATGTTGAGGAAATCCTGACTCCATGTGTAGAACTCGTAGTTTGGAGATAGTTATAGCGAGTGCTCCAACTTTGTATTAAAAACTGCTATGACCTATTCCAGAGACTGAGAATTCAGTTAAATTCTTGTAATTAGTAGTTGTCTTCCTCCTTTTTTATTATTTCTAAAATTTGTGTTACATTTTCAAAAGAATGTGTTTTTGTTTTTACCCACATTCATGAGTTACTTTATCAAACTTCTCTGTATTCGCTTCCTTAAGGTACCATGCAGTTGTTGGTGTTTTTCTGTAAGGCAAAAAGAACAATCTTTCTCATTTGGTTGGATGTTTTGTTTAGAGCTGCTCTGTCTGATGTGGTAGCCAGTAGCTACATGTGGCTCTTAAACACTTAGACTGTGGCTAATCTGAATTGAAATGTAAGTGTAAAGTAGATACTTGACGTCAAAAACCTCACACAAAAGAATATCAAATAGTTCAATAATTTTATATTGATTACATGTTATAATGATAACATATTAGATATATGGGGTTCAATAAAATATATGATCAAAATTGATTTCATCAGTTTCTTTTTTATCTTTTTAATGTGGCTGCCAGAGGCTCATGGGACTTCCCTGTAGCTCAGACGGTAAAGAATCTGCCTGCAATGCAGGAGATCTGGGTTCGATCCCTGGGTTGGGAAGATCCCTGGGAGTAGGAAATGGCAACCCACTCCAGTATTCTTGCCTGGAGAATCCCATGGACAAAGGACACTGGCGGGCTACCGTCCTTGGGGTTGCAAAGAGTTGGACATGACTGAGCGACTGAAGGAGATCAGCCCTGGGATTTCTTTGGAAGGAATGATGCTAAAGCTGAAACTCCAGTACTTGGGCCACCTCATGTGAAGAGTTGACTCACTGGAAAAGACTCTGATGCTGGGAGGGGTTGGGGGCAGGAGGAGAAGGGGACGACAGAGGATGAGATGGCTGGATGGCATCACGGACTCGATGGACGTGAGTCTGAGTGAACTCCGGGAGTTGGTGATGGACAGGGAGGCTTGGCGTGCTGCAATTCATGGGGTCACAAAGAGTCGGACACGACTGAGCGCCTGAACTGAACCGAGCAACTAACACTGCTACTAGAGGCTCAGGGTAAAGAACCCGCCTGCCAGTGCAAGGCATGCTTGTTCGATCCCTGGGTCAGGACGATCCCCTGGAGAAGGAAACGGCAACACACCCAGTACTCTTGCCTGGGAAATCCCATGGACAGAGGAGCCTGGCGGGCTGCAGTCCCTGGGGTCGCACAGAGTCAGACACGACGTAGTGACTGAACAGCAACTAGAAATAGCTTACAGCATGTTTCTAAGAATATCTCTGGTTTAAGATTAATGCAAACTCATGTACTCAGGTTTTTGGGGGACCCATGATAAAACCCATGGTTTACCTCCTTAATGCCGTGCACTCCCCCTGACAGGCTTCTTTGGAGAGATGAATGGTAGGGAAGGGGAAAACCTGATAAAAACATGACTTGGGTAATTGTCGGTCATGCTCTTCTTTTCTCTCATTATGCATGTGTTCAGCTAGTTAGCCTGATTTGGCTTGTGTAATTACTGGGTTGGGGAGGCTGCTTAATAGAGGAGGGAATGGAATCATTGGGCCCTTTAGGGCCACTCTTAATGACAAGCTTTTGATCTTTTAATCATTGTTAGTTGACTCGTGACTCTGGGAAGCATGATGACAAAGAGGGATGCAGAGGTTAGTATTAAAATATGGCTCAGTCAACTGTGAAATGTACTACATTTTAATGTAGTACGTATAGCTTCAATTTGTAAACCTTTTCTTCAGACCCTAGGTTCCAATACAAATGCAGGTATCCATGAGTCTGAATTATATGTATGAAAGAAAAGGTTGACCAGATCAGTAGTTTCCTCTATTTTAACAATGACATATGTTTAATGTGTTTTAACATGAAATGTGTTAACATCAATTATATCAGTATATAATTGGTCTGGTTGTTTACATTAATATATTTTGGGAAGGCATCTGAAAGAAGTAAATTGTCCATGCTCCAGGCTAACAGTTGCTATGTAGATATTACTCAAATAAATATATGAAAGCTATTCAGTGTCCTAGCTGCTGAGTGATTTTCTGGTTAAATGAACATTCTGACTTCTAAACCCATTTATACAGAGATTTTCAGAAGCATGGTGAAATTTATATGGCTGTGAGGGACCATCTTCTAAACAATTGATATTCTTCATTTCTAGTCTGAATAAATACACTGAAGGCCTGACTAGGCAGCAAGGGAGATGGAAATAGCAGCTGCATCAAAAAACACTTGGAAAGTAAAGTCACAGCCTTTGGGGATGAGTAACCGGGTGTGGATGAAAGCGGTTGGTAGGTGTCTTTTCAGACTAAATGCTGCTTTAAGGCAAGTGGGATTAGAGAACGATTTGGGACAATCTCAAAGTTAGGAATGTTGAGATCATAACATCACAGAAGCTCTGAATTGGAAGAATACTTAAAGCTCATTGAGTCCAATAATTTATGATCATACTGGTAGTTTACTATTATATTAAATCCCTTCTGTTTCCAGAGTTCTGTGCCAAGCACTGGAATCCACCATTGGGGGAAAAAATAATTAAAAATGTCTCATTTGAAGGTTCTATTTATTCAAGTGTTAGCTTACTGAGGTTTTATTGTACAACGACCTAGGATAGTCCCTCTTTTCTTCCTTTAGCACTAAGACTTGTCAGTAAGGAAGAAGTCATACCCAGGGAGTCATTCGCCCTCCAGCTAAACAGGAAGCCTTCAGAAAACACAGGCTGCAAACACACTGCAGATGAGAGGTGGCACTTCATATGTCGAAAGAGATTTGGAGGATGTTGGAGTAATTAATCTTCATTAATGTATTGAGTCACTGTTATATGCCGAAGACTGGGATTGTATTGCTGAATGAAACAGACATCACTGGTCCATGCATCCCATACAGTCAAATAAAGAAGTGGGTATGTGTGGGTGGGTGTGAGTGACAGAGAGAAAGAGGGAGAGAGAATAGTTGGACATTAGAGCATTAGAATGTGGTAGGAAGAAGCGATGTTTGAGCCAAGATCTGAAGGATGACAAGCTGCTCACAGATCTGTGTGATAATCTGTGGGTTATTGAAAAGGGATAAGGTTGAAAATGTGAGTTTTACTTGAAAGAAGCATCCTGATGAGTCTGCAGTTTAAATTTAAACATCCACTTTAAAAACATTAAAATCTAAACATGCCGTTATATTGAATAATTTGATTCTTTTCCTCAATAGTGTTTGTTCTTTCCGGAAGACTAAAATTTTTGCAGGGTAGTAAAATGATTGAGAATTACAATGTTTATACCTGACTTACCTGCTGCTTTTATTTTTTTTTCTGACAACTCCAAGAGGATTGCAAATGTTTTACTAACATTTCTCCTACAGATAAATTTTCTGAAAACCATTTGTCAGGATTGAGTTTTATCTATATTAAATTTATTAGTCATTCAGAGATTGTTAAGTTACAGTCCTAGGTTACAAGTATTTCAGGTGTGACAAAATAAGGTAAACGGCTTTTTAAAAATTATAAATGCAGCAAAATAGTTGCTTTCTGAAATATAGCTCTGAAGAATGCAAAATAAGCTTTATTTGAATTGTGAAGTCTTGGAAATGGAAAAAATTAAATTTGTTCATTCTTTTAAGCATGCATTTTTGTTTATATGATCTTTAGCTCTCTATAAATGTTGGGGAGATAACTGATGTTAGTGTCCTGTTATTAGTTAGTTGATTGGAATTGATCAAAACTGCAATTAAGTATAATCGGAAATATTTTCATTGTCACAAGGAACCTAAATATATACATGGGTTTTCACAAAATAATGATTTTATTAATTACTCATGAAGGATCACTTCTACAGTATAGAAGATGCAATATTTATAAATGAAAATGACACTCAAAATAATTATTTCTGATTTCTTAGAAGTCAACTGAAAGTGAAAGTTGCTCAGTCGTGTCTGACTCTTTGCGACTCCATGGACTATTCAGTCCATGGAATTCTCCTGGCCAGGATACTGGAGCGGGTAACCTTTCCCTTCTCCAGGGAATCTTTCCAACCCGGGGATCCAACCCAGGTCTCCTGCATTGCAGGCAGATTCTTTACCAGATGAGCCACCAGAGAAGCCCAAGAATACTGGAGTGGGTAGCCTATCCCTTCTCCAGTAGATCTTCCCGACCCAGGAATCAAACCAGGATCTCCTGCATTGCAGGCAGATTCTTTACCAGCTGAGCTACCAAGACAGACAGAAATACACTGAATATGATATAGCTGAGTATTTTATGGAGAAGGAAATGGCAACCCACTCCAGTACTTTTGCCTGAAGAATCCTTTGGACAGAGGAGCCTGGTGGGCTACAGCCCACTGGGTCACAGAGTCGGATACGACTGAGCAACTGACACATACACACAAGTATTTTATTAAATTTTCTCTAATGCCAAAGTGATTGGATACACATGCTGTTCAGAAAAAAATCCGTTTCATTAGTTATTTGAAGGTAGTAATTGCTTCTAGTTTTAAGTGTCAGTAAGTTTTTTTTGTTGTTGCTTTTTCTCTCTTCAAGCATTTCTTTATCCATGAATAGTATGAGATTTGGAGAATATTCTACAGGAAACCTTATTTTAGAGAGTAGAATATACTCAGTGCTCTTCCAATATAGAATATACTCTAGTTCCCTTTGTGTAGCTCACCTGCCTTCATTTGCTGCCAGTAAGACTATTTAGATACTTCGAGTATCAGTGTTCATCTCAATTCACAACCCCATCATGTTAGGAAGATTCGCAGAAGAAATATGGTGGGATTTTGCTGGGAACGTAGAACACTTGAATAGAGATATTGCAAATACAAGGTTGGATGATTCTACCTTCAAATATGTGTTAATGTAGCCTTGTAGCCCATGAATCATATTCTAGAATATAGAAATTACATCTGCTGGCTGAAGCTTCTGCCTGTGAAATAATAATAAGTCTCCATTAAGATTTAGTGATAAGAAGGCACTCTTGGCATTTATGGATTTGATAGTCATGATTTCATTGTTTGGGCCTTTTCCTAAAGGTTTGTGATATATGGTAATGTGAAATTTCTTTGAGGCCCAGCTGGAATAGTGGGCAGTCAATCTGCTTTTATAGGGCAGCTACATGCCACGGGGTTGACAGAGGGCCCTTGCTGGCTACCAGGCATTACTGTTTTCTCGATTCTCAGGTACCCTTACTTTCCCTAAGTGGTAAAAATTTGATTTCTTTGTGTTAACTTTTCATCGAGTACAAAACTACGATGGAAGTTGAAAACAGTTGTTATGAATCTGAGCATAGGGACCAGCAATTCAGACATTTCCATATTTACAAGTAGTTAAATTTAAGAGGAGCTGAAATATATTCTTTAAATATATACAGTCTTATCTAATTCTCAAAGTATTATCATTCCACTTTACAGATGGAGGCGTAGCTCAGAAGCTATAGATGACTTGATGGGGTCAGCCAACTTTGTGCACCCAACCCAGGTCCCCTGGCTTTAAAACTTCTACTCTTTTATCTTCCTTTATACTCCTGGATTCAGGTCACTTCAGACAGAATGTTCTTTGCCCAAGAGGTTGAGAGTCAGTTTCTCAGATGACAAACTAAAGGAGTTTTTTCTCCTCGTAGGTGTCTGCTTTCGAGGCTCCGACCTTTCCTTTGCCCTCTTCTGGGAAGCTCTTCCCTCTTGGGCCTTCTTCTTCCCAGCAAGCTGCAAAATGGTTTTTGCACAGCAGGAAAAAGAAATGTGTGGAGGGCCACACATTGTTTAAAAAGTGAATGTAAGTGTATATGCAAATCTGCTAATCTGCTAATGTCAGATACAGTGTGTTTCTGGCTTTATTTGATAGAGTCTCACAAGTAGATGTGACTCTTGCAGTCCTTCCTTGTTTCGTCTCTCAGTTTAAAAGAGGTTCCCATAGGATTTCTCTAAACTGAGTTTTTATCAGTTTGCCCTCTTATCATTCCCACCCCTACCTTTACTGTGCTCTCCATCCTTGTTACAGCTTCCTAGACAGTGTGTTTGCCTTTGGGCATCCTTCCTGTTTCTTTGTTGTTGTTCAGTTGCTAAATCCCGAGCGACTCTTTGCAACCCCATGGACTGCAGCACGCCAGGCCTCCCTGTCCTTAACCATCTCCCAGAGTTTTCTTAAACTCATGTCTGTTGAGTTGGTGATGCCGTCCAACATCTCATCCTCTGCTGCCCCTTTCTCTTCTAACCCTCAATCTTTCCCAGCATCAGGGTCTTTTCCAATGAGTTGGCTCTTCACATCAGGTGGTCAAAGTATTGGATCTTCAGCTTCGGCATCAGTCCTTCCAATGAATATTGAGGGTTGATTTCCTTTACAATTGACTGGTTTGATCTCCTTACAGTCCAGGACTGTAAGAGTCTCAAGAGTCTTCTCCAGTACCACAGTTCAAAAGCATCCATTCTTCAGTGCCTAGCCTTCATGGTCCAACTCTCACATCTGTATGTGACTGTTTCTTTAACCTGTGATTTATCTAAGCATTTCTAGATCATCCAATCTTCCTTCCCCTCCTGCAGCCACCCAGAAGTGCTGCTATGTCGTGGGGGCATTTCTGCTGTTTTTTATAACTTAGCCTGTAGCACTTAAACCTTTTGTAGTTGAATTGCATGTTTTCTTGGATTCTTTCGTAACGTTTCCAAAAGGTACTTAAACAAGTGATAGTGGATATCTTTATAAAACACCTGGCCATCTTTTTTTTTTTTAATTGAGGCCACATTGGTTTATGACATTATAGGTTTCGTGTGTAAGCACTCCAATTCCATTTCTGTATACACTACAGTGTGCTCAAATTCAAAGTTGAATTTCCATCCATCACCATGCAGTTACCTAGCTTTACCCATTTTGCCCCCACCCCTGAGCCTTCCCCTTGGTAACCACTGCTCTGTTCTCAGTACCTGCCTGTTTGTTAGCACTTTGACGTCATTTTAAAAAGAGGCTTTGATCTTTGACCTTTAAGAAGTGAGTTTGACATATGCTTCTTGTGCTGCAAGGTTATGTATTGAGTTTCTTGTTTGTTCTTGTCACTATGTCATTATCTCCTGGCCTCTTTGATAGTTGCCTTTGGGAATTCTTTTCATAAAGTTTTATATGTTATTTTTTAAATTCAGAACAAATCTCCTTTATCACAATATTCATTTATCCTTTCACATACTTACTCTTCACTAGTACTTTTAAATTATCATCTATTAAAATCAGCAAGCACTTTAAAAAAAAATCAGCAAGCACTCCAGCATCTTGCATGGATTTTATGACGCATATGAAAATTATTTGGTTTAGGATTTCTAAATAAATGTATATTCTATTCTTCTTTTGGAAGGACCCTGTGTGAAGGTATTTCACTTAAGTCCCGTTGGATTTAACAATCTCTTTGTATTAGTTTTATGCTAGTTTTCAATAATTTCAGTGCCACAGTTTTGTCTATAAAGATACTAATACTTAAAAGTTGTTGTGACCATTATATTAGATAAACCCAGTACCTGGTATACAGAAGACAATAAATGATAACGTTATTACTGTTTAAAATTTATGAACAGTTTTGTTCCTCTGTATTTTCTCTTTAGGAAAACAGAAAAATCTTTCATATCTCTTACTTTTATCTTCTATCACACCCTTTAGCCCTTCTTATTTTTCAGCAAATATTTATTGAGCCCCAACTCTGTGAAAATGTTTAGGATATGGAGATTTGGCAGTGAATGATAAAGCCCCTACTTTCATAGAGCTGATATTTTAGGACCAGTTTGTGTAATGTTTTCATCTTTGTAGTTTTAAAAAGTTATTTGTATAATGTACTAGAAGCTATATTGTTAAGTAGTTTGTGGAAGCCCAGAGACAGTGGAAGACTTTTGTAACCATGTATGGAGTATTAGAATCAGTTCAGAAACTGATCTTGCTTTTTAAAAGATCAGGTAATACTGAATCTCTTGCAATAATCAAGGAAAGACACATTATTAAGGCAAAACATCAGGGTAATGTATTATTTTGTTGTTCTTGTCAGTTACATGATTTTTCTTAGTTAAATCCTGAATTTTTTTGTTTTTGTTGTTTCTTTTCAGAACCAATAGTATCATTTTTTAAAACTTTATTGAGGCATAATTGGGAACTTGGTTTTTAGAGCATACGAAGCACTCTAATAAAGTTAACACAAAGACTTAAATTTGATTACTCACTACTTTCTAATGAGGAGAATTTAATTTTTAATTTCAAAATCAATTATGCTCTACTAGGAAAAAAATTAGAAGCTTTAGAAACTGCAGATAGTTAAATCTTAAAAGTCATAACTACTTACATAAAATGTTATATACTTTCAAAGTTTTCAATGCATTCTATATCTTATTTTTTAAAAAGAGTAGTGTTCACATGGTTTTGTAACTTTTTCATTTATTAATGTATTATGCAATTTTTCAAGCCAACAGTCAATATTCTTAGCACAATTTTTATATGCTTTATATTTTTTATTTCAGTTCAGTTCAGTCGCTCAGTCGTGTCTGACTCTTTGCAACCCCATGTACTGTAGCACGTTGGGCTTCCCTGTCCATCTCCAAGTCCTGGAGCTTGCTCAAACTCATGTTCATTGAGTCGGTGATGCCATCCATCTGTTCTTTATATAAATCTAACTTAGTTTGTCAATACCCTATCGTTACCTCTTTATTTCCAGTTTTTTCTTTCTTATAAGCAATCTTGCCATGAATTGTAGTCTCCTTGCAAATATTTTGTGTATCTTCAGACACTTGCTTTTGACAGATTATTAGAAGTTAAACGATAAGCTTCTGTGGTTCTTGTTTTGTATCATAAATTTGCTCTCCATAGAGATTTAAAATTTTTGCATTTCTGCAGCAATGTCTGAGAATATGTTTCTCCAAACCCTTAATAATTGGAGCAATGGCCAATACGCACACACAGAGAAAACTGGGAATGCAGTTCTCATCATCCCCTTCCTAGTCCCATCCTTTCCTCATGGCTGTCTGTGGCAGAGCAAAAGTCTTCAAGATCGTTTTCTCCTCCCCTGGTCTCCAGGGTTTAGCTCCGGGAACAGAGCTTGAAAAATTGAGCTCATAGTCACCAAAGTCACATGGGACTGATTGGAATCAGTTTGTCATTAGAAAGTTCATTCAAGAGTTTATACAAGTGGCTTTCCAACATCAGATGAGATCAGATTGTTTAGACAATCTGGGCAGATGGCTGAGGACACAGAGCTAGCCTGCCCAGCTCCCTGGACCACACCTACCTGCTTTGGTCATGGGGTCATGGGGTCACGTGGTCACGCTGCAAGGCAAGGATGAGTGAGCAAAGGCCAGAGCAGTTTTCAGGGGTCTGTCCTGATAACTTATCCTTGACCCCTGAAGCTAAAGCTTTCCTTACACTTCGAATTGTTCCTTTCCTGACTTCTTAAGAACTGTGGCTCTTTTAGAATATATAATGTATCCAGTTCATCTTCCACAGGATTTAAAACAATGGATGGTTAAATCAGGCAGTTAGTTGCTACAGGGATGTTGGATTGTTGATCAGTAAATCCTGGAAGAAGACATATGTGTGCACACACACACATGCATACAAACATACATACACATACCTGCATACGTACACATGCATTTGCAGATGAGCTAAAATACGTGTTTTTCTGCTGATCTCAGTATTTGTTTTGTAATTCTTGATTCTCCAGTGAAGGATAATTTTCCTTATGTGGCCCATAAAACTGCACTCAAATTTTTCATTTCTGTTTATTGCTTAAAATGTTTCATCGGAAGAAAAAAATTTTGTGTAGCTTTAGCACTTGAATAACTTTTCAAATCTTGAAAAAAAAAAATTGTACTCTCATCTTTCAGTGAGATGTTGTTGGTACTTTGAAGAATAAGCGTACCTCTATGATTATTTTAGAATGTGTTTCGAATTCATTTTATTTTCTAGCACATATTATTCTAGCAAATATTTTTCTGTAGGCCTTACTAAAGAAATGCTTTGACTTACATTGGATGGTACCAAGTTGAAGCTCAAAACTATTTAAAACATTTAAAAGTTGTCATCTCATTTGCTAAATAAAGGACAGATCTTGAAAACACCAAAAAGCCTACGTTTTTATGTCTTGATTTTTGCCTAAACGAAGCTTTCAGCTGGTCATTGCCAAGAATGAAAATTAGGTTTTTTTTCCCACACATTATACTTGGCCTTGTGAGTACCCCTGTTGTCTTTAAAGAGAGTTTCCCCCCACCCAACCTCATCATACTTCTTTCTAAAAGGGGATAAGGTAGATAATCAAAGCTAAACTGGTTCTTTGTACAACAAAAAGGCAAGAATGCATCCAACCTTCATCTAGCTGATCCTAAAAAGAAATGAAGCAAAGCTTCCAATTAGCTTGATTTATACAATGATGTGCTTTCTTTCCCAGTTAATTAAGAGGGATTCAATAAGATCCAGACCATGGGTTCTGACCTTTCATCTTCTAAGAAAAAAAGTAAAAATTACCCCACCAAATGAAAACAAACTAAAAGGAGAGCTTTGTTTAGAAATTTTCCAGGGTGATGAATCTTATATGTATTTTTTCATCTTGTTTTTCTTAAAACAGTCCTTCTCTGTCTCATAACTTGGGCATTTGTAGAATACACAGCATTTTTCATGCCTCACATCTTTTCCATTAAAACCCCCCCAGTTAATGAGATGTCCCCTGGCAAACAAGGGATGTTTGCTAGAGGAACCATACAATCTAGAATGTGAGGTTGGAGAGAACCAGAAGGGGATACTGAGTCTTAGAGAAGTGACATGACCAGCACAAGATCGTTGGTACTGGAGCTTGATCTGATTCCTATCACAGCTAGTTCTTTCCACTAAACTCTGTTGCTTTGATGTTGCTGGAAGAATCAATGTCTGTTCAAAAAGGTGGCACTGTGCTTTGCTATTGGGTGTTTCTTTCAGATTGTGTGTTGTTCTTCTACTAAAGCATCACTTACATATGTCTATACTTTTATAGCAATGTGTAGGGTACATAGTTAATGCATTGAAAATATGGGCTATGTGAATAAAATTCATATTCATTTGGTTAACTAACGTATATTGAATGTCAGCTGTGTGCTAACAGCTGGTAATAGTTAATCAAATAATGGATGATCCCTGCATTTATATATAAGAAAGGGCTTCCCTGGTGAAACCAGTGACAAAGAATCCACTTGCCAATGCAGGAGGCATAGGAAACACGGGTTCAATCCCTGAAGTAGGGAATGGCAGCCTGCTCCAGTATTCTTGCCTGGAAAATTTTATGAACAGTGGAGCCTGGGAGGCACACACACACACACACACACACACACACACACACACACACACACACTGAGGGCTCTTTGTTCTGTTTTCTATGGTAAAACATAATTTGATTAACAAGATGTGATTATTCTAGATGGCTTCATTTTATTTATGACCTCTGAATTCCTCCATAATATATTTCAGATGACCTTTAAAGACTTTGAAGTTAGAATGCTTCCAAATATAATAATTTCAGCAATGGCATACAGTGGTGTGGAAATGGAGTATAATGCCAATTTACATAATGATATTTAAAGATGAGTTCTTTTTGGAGATCCAGCTTGGGCGTCCTTGTCTTCATGCGGCTTTGCAAACGAGAGTCTTTACAAGCAGACGGCAGTGCTGCAGTGTTGGCAGCTACCGATGTCTGGCTTAGTCAGATCAAGCCAGAGCCGAAGCCTGGATTCCTTCATCCCCACCCCAAGGGCCACCACCACCTGGGATGGGCCAGAGTCCGGGCTAGGAGCTTGGGATCCAAAGACAGCTGACTTGTTTCTTCTCTTAAGTTGTGAAGCTTTAGGACTCCCTGACAAAAAAAAGAGACAGTCTGTAGACAATCAGTCCAAGGAGGGCTCTCAGAGGAGGGCATCCTCTTGAGTGGGGAGAGTGGGATCCTTAATTTGGCCCTTTGGGGGGTGTGTGTGGCTTAAGATTCACCTTGAGGATTAAATGGAAGAACTGAGGCAGGCCAGACACTTCAAACAGAGGGACAGTAGTCAAGGTTAGGTGTTTCCCTGGTGACTCAATGGTGGAGAATCCACCTGCAGGGCAGGTGATGCAGGTCTGACCCCTGGGTTGGGAAGATCCACTGGAGGCAGCAATAGCAACCCGTTTCCAGTATTCTTGCCTGGAAAATCCCACGGACAGAGGAACCTAACGGGCTGCGGTCCATGCGGTGGCAAAAGAGTCAGACACAACTTAGCAACTAGACAACAACAGCAGCAACAGGTCAAGGTTAGGAGTGAAGTGGGGACAGACCTTGTTCCACGTAAGGTTAACAATTACCTAGTTTCCTTCCTCTCCCAGCCCCTTCAGGTAACTCACTTCTCTTCCCGAGATCACTGTCTCAAATGCAAAAGCTTTGCTCCCTGGAGTTTAAGGCTGTGGTAGATGGGGAGATATCAGCAATCAGTTGTTATTTGTGTACAGTCAGTAGCTCTGTAAACAGCAGTCTAGGACTAGCTGACCGGAGGCCCCGGCTCCCCAAGCATCACTGTTCCAGGCCACTTCCCAAGCAGAGAGGTCTGCTTTTACCAGTTTTCTCAGAGAAGAGTTAAGTACCCGGGCATAGTAACACACCAGGTGTCCTGTCACAAGGAGAAAGGAATGCAGTTTATTTTCATACTACTGTTTTTACATTCCAAGCTCATATGGGCTCTCTGTTTATGATGAGAAAATCAAAGCCAGAGAGAATGGAAGCCCAAGGCCTCGGGATAAAGGCTACGTCTCCTTGGCAGTGGGCAGGAGGCCCTGCTCGGTCTGGTGGAAAGAAGGCAGTTTTGTGCTGGGCCTGAGATGAAAGGGCATGTTTTTCTGTTTCAAAATGTCCTTGAAGGGAGAGACACAAAGGAAGAGGAGGGCAAAAGGCTGTGGCCACTGATATCCCCCTGACTCTCACCTTAAGAATCAGTGTTGGTGATGTTTGGGAGACGTGGGAGGCCCGGGTGCAGCTCCCGGGTCAAGCCCTGGTGGCTCCGTGGTGACAGCTGTGGCCACGAGGGCCCTGGGTCATGCTCAGAGCATGTGGTGTCCTCCAACAGTGCTAGTGTTAGTAGCAGAGATCTAGTGGGGAGATTTAAAAATCACACCGAGAAATTAAAATCCTTTATCACCGTTAAAATGAATAGATATCCAACTTGGGCGTCCTTGTCTTAATGTCTCACTCCAATCTATTTTGGATTTGCTGCCTACAAAGTTATAAATATTCAGTACATTTTAGTAGTAAAACCTTGGGTGATGGCAGCTTCCTTGGGTGACTGCACCTCTTTCTATAAGACACATTTGTCCTCTGGAAATAATTTAAAAGATAAGGATACTTTTTCTTTTGAAGTATAAGCACAAGGCCATTATCTTATGAAAATTTAATAGTAATCTCTCAGTTTGGGCACTGCACCTTTAATAAAAATATTAATGATAAAAAAAGACTTATGAAAGATTTTCTTATAAAGCTAGTTTGGTGATGTTTCATTCATTCTTTCGTTCATTCAGACCCTGCTCTGTATGACTGGGTGCAGGCAGGAAGCCCCTCATGGTATAATCATTGAGTTGTGACAGAGCACATTGTAGTTCTTGAAATGTCTAGGATACTATTCTGTCGCCATTTTTAATGTTCATAATTTGATGTATGCCCCACAGGATCTTTAATCCACATCCCCAACATACACTTATTGTGACTTTATTTCAGCAGATATTTATTGACTGTCTGCCACATGCTTGGCTGGATTCTGTTGGGGGAAAATGGTAGCCTAAAGGATAAAGAGAGAAGAAAGAACTGTCTGTGTCTGTGGGAGAGAAAGGAGGATGAGGGCTGGTGAGATGTCTCTTCCTTGACCCCCCAGATTTTCAGGAAAATCTTGGATTATCACAAGATCCTGTTGAGAAGCCAGGCAAGGAGCAGACACATCCTCTGTAGGCGCCAGGAATGCAGGGTGAGGTGTGGGAAGAAATGGGGGCAGGGGACACTTGAGCTTGCCACATGTTAGGGCCCTAGACTCAGCCCCAGTGCAACTGGCTCGGGTGTGCAGCTCCCGGTTGATGAGGGTGAAGAGGAAGTGTTGGGGAAGCAGAGTTTCAGAGGTTGAGAGGCGGAGGTGGACAGGCGGAACGGACTTGTGTGCTCTGCAGGTTTCCTGGAGGAAGGGAAGGAGCTCGGTGGGCAGGGCAGGTTGAGAGGAGAGTTCTTTCTCAAGTAAGAGAGACGTAGGCCAGTTCACTGGCCGAGGGAGAGAGAAAAGAGAAAGAGGACTCCTGCCGGGAGACACCATGAATGAACATTGACGCTTTCACTTTTGGAAGGTGAAGGACAGGCCGATTTCCAAATTCAGAAAGAAGGAGGAAAGCAAGTCCAGGAAATAAACAACTCTAGGAGATTCTAGAGGGAGAGGAGGTGAGCTTGTGAAGACTGTGCTGAATGTTCATAATGGTGTCATAGGTAGGCAATAGCTGCTGAAGAGTGATTTGTTGTCACCCAGAGACAACGCCCACGGGGGCCCAGCCGACATGGTGTTTGGTTCCTAGATGTGCACAAGAGACCAGATCCGATTTTGGCTTCTTCCCATAAAAATTTTTTCCAACCAAACTTTTAAGATGATGCCGTTTACCTTTAACGAGAGATTATGAAAAATAGTAGGTGAGAGATTCTCTGGCTGCTATGGAAAATAGGACAGAAATGGCCAGTCATGGGCCAAACAGAAACTGTGATGAAGCCATTATTATAAGGGTAGAGGACCAGTGAAGGTCAGGACTGAGGCAGGAGGAGATACGGAAGCCTGTGGACAGCGAGGATTTTGGAGTCCGGTATCTAATACGTGTGATGATTCTGAGTGATTGCAGTGGAGTGAAAGGAAGAGAGGTGGGATTAAGGATGGTGGAGAACTAGGACCCCGGAGGTAGGAAGGCTATCCATGTGGATGCTGACCTGCTGTCATGTCAGGTGACGAGTAGGGAGGAGGGCTGGCCACTTCCAAAACCCTTTTTTTAGGATGTTGTCGGTCATTCTATTCAAAAATGCTCTCATTTTAATGACTATTAAAGTTTTTAGTATTTTATCATGGTAGGAATATATTGGGCCTTATTTTTCTAGTTTATCTTAAAGAACATTTGTAGCCAACTTTTTTTCTAAGACTCCTACAATTTCATACAAATTTTAATTTTATTAAAAAATTTTGTAACTGTAATTCACTTAAATGCATACAAAATGCAAAAAGAAGATCAGTAACTAAAGTCACTGAGGAAGGTTTGGATGAGAGGACAGTACATCAAAAGGATTTATTGAGTGATACTTCCAGAACAATGGTCTGAAACAGTGATTGAAATAAGAGAAACTATTGACTGCACTCAGCAAGAAAATAGACTGGTTGTATTTTAGATACATTTTCAGTAATAAAGCTCTTGACACAAAAAATGGTTAACGTTGGACCAGTGCGCCAAACTAAAGAAAACACCTTTAACCCGTGCATTTGATTAGCTGAGGCGTTTCTGTATCCTGGAACAGAATAACTTTTAGTAATTAGTTCAAAAGAAGCAAATTTTGTTTTTTGGTTTTGCCTCCGAATTATAACCTTATTTGAAATTTTCTGGATGAAAAACGATATTTTTACTCCAAATGACTCATTTTTAATTTAGTCAAAAAACCTAATAAGGCCAACACCATCCCATGACCATTGGTATTAAAAACTACTGATATATGTAAACATGTGATTGGCTGTTGAGCTGTTCTCTTTTGCCAGAATGAAATCAACCCTTGAAATCAGATCCATGTGTGTTCCATTCACCCTGGAAAAAGCCAGGACAGTGAAAAATGTCCTTTGGCCCCAAAGCAAGTTTTCAGCCTTCTGCTCTGCTATGATTTCCCAGCACCTACCCACCTCTCACCTTTAAAAAGAGAGATGAAGGAAGAGCTTAGAGGTGATCGTATTTGTCTAGATTTTGGTCGGATTGGGGCCTATCTTCATCAATAATATAGCTCATATTTCCTCATCATTAAAGGAACTTGATCCAGATAGTGTTCATATTCAGTGGAGAGGATCAGGAAGTCATTGAAAATGGACTATCCTTGGCTTTGCATTTGTATATGGATGCATCTGATCTTGGAATTAATTTTGATTCACAAATTTTAAATTTAAAAGCCCCCTGAGAGAGAAGCCACTCTGGAAACTGGCTGGCATTTTCCATCCCACCTTTTAATCTAAGTTCCACTAGACTCCTTTCCTAGGGAGGAGGAGACCATTTTCCCATGTGCAAATGCAAAGAAGTGGTTACTGAGCTTTAAAGGACTTTAAATGCATGCAAAATATATAGCACAAGAATAAGTGTTCCAAAAAAAAAAAAAAAAAGCTCAAAGTAAATACCTATATAACTTCGTGGTCAAGAGATTAAATGTTTACTTTCAATATTAAGTGTGCAAAAATAAAGTTCTGCTGTCCATATTGATAAAAGCAAGATGTGGACAGAGGACGATGCAGAGTGGACAATAACCCTTCAGGTAATCGGTGTGTTAGTCAGAGTTCCCCCGAGAACAGAACCCATAGGATGGGTATGTATAAAGAGAAAGAGGTTTATTTTAAGGAATTGGCTCATGTGATTATGGAAGCTGGCAAATCCAACATCTTCAGGATGGACTGGCAGGTTGGAAGCCCAGGGAAGTACCAAAGGTGCGGGTCAGGTGTGGAGGCCATGTGCTTGCAGAATTCTCTCTCGCTCGGTCTTTTGTTCTCTTCAGACCTTCAGCTGATTGGATGAGGCCCACCTGCATTATAGAGGGCAATCTGCTTTACTCTAAGTTACTGATCTAAATGTTAATTCACCCCAAACACCCTCACAGAAACATCCAGAAGAGTGTTTGACCACATATCTGGCTACTGTGGCCCAGCCAAGCTGACTCAGAAAATTAACCTTCGCAGGTAGGACTCGATGGCATTGCACAAGGTACTGTCTGCACTTCTGGCACAATGGAGCGAATGCCGAGGCAGGGACGTCTCTGCCTGTTTCTTCTAGTTGCAGCATTGAGGACTTTCCTTAAAATCAAAGTAGATGAAAAATACCGGTAGCCTTAAATTCAGGAAAGTCAATTTAGAAGATATTTTAGGCCATCTGTTTTAATCTGGTTGCTCGTGTTTGAAACATTTCTGCTAGGTTTGCATTTACAACAGCAATGAGGACACACAGATTTATGGAAAATATGTATGCTCTCATATACCTGGATTAATTAGTATTTTTTCAGGTTGTATCTCACCACTAAGAATAAGCAATCTTCTGTTATTTGCCCACCTGGGATTTAGTCAGAAACGCTGATGTGTTCTGTCTAATGATTTAGAAGGAGGAAAAGTTTTTGTTCTGAATGATAATTTCCTGTTAATCATTGCTGACCTTGAAGAGCCTGTCAGACTGTTCTTCAAGGTTTAAATTGGTCTCAGTGAAAGTAAAGGACGATAAAGAAGCCTATAAAAATTACAGGGTTCTTATTCATTCTAGTTTTGCTGATAAAATTACCAGAATTGGTTTCTTCCTCATCTCTCCCTGAATTCTTTTCATTATCTTGTTATATTTTGGTATGTGTCTATCTCATTAAAAAAGATTATCAGCAGAAATTAACACATTATAAACCAACTATACTTCAATAAAAAAAGATTGTCACATATTAAAAAATTTTAAATGTATATTAGATTTAGTATAAAATGAACTTAGTTCACTCAAACATTGAGTTATTTCCCCCACTAAATCGTTTTAGACACAGGAAGCTAGGTCTTATCTTTCCAATATGATATTGGAAGAAAATGAAGGAGTATTGGCAAGTTACTGTGAAAAAGGCAATCCTTAATAGTTGTAATTGAACGTAGAAGCTTTGTTTTCATGGTCTCATTCTTCTAGGGCAAAGGTTTAAGGAAGAAACCCTACGACTACCACGCTACCTCTGAAAACACTTGGGGAGGAAATTGCTCACAACATGCGCTATTTGATAAAAAGTCACAAATCATTCTTCATGCTTTCTGGATTTGTAGCATGTCTGCCTTTTCAAACCGAATATGCTATAGCAGCTATAACCTGCATGCTTTTGAATGGATCTTAAAGTCAGGCTGTTTCTTCCTGCCATCTTCTTTGTCTTTCTTTTTGCTAATTTATGTCACTTGCCTTTAGCTGCATTGTGGTTTGGGGCAGTGGATGAGACAGCAATGCCATCACATGCGGCTGCTTAATGAAGCAACTGCTTGAACATTTTAAAGCCCATAATAGCTTCAGGTCAGGTTCAGAAGTTCACATACAGTTCCAGGCATTTGAAGACTGAATCAGAGCCTGAGCTCTGCCAAAATAATGCCACATTTGTCCAGCCTGGACTTGGGCAGAAGCTGCTGGTTGCCTCTTATTCATCCAAGCCAATCATTGATAATGAAGCTTGAAGAAACGTGAAATACTTTTTTCTAAAGAAACAGACAACTCCACCAGTTGGCTGCCTTCTTTTATTTTTAGTATAATTACCAGGGGCAAGCTGTCTTGAAAAACTGGTACCTTATATTAGCTGAGAATCTGTATCCTTGTGAGCTGACACAGGGGTGTTTTATTAGTTAAGACTATGTGGCTTGAGGTCAGTTGAGCATTATTCTTGCAAGACTTTTCTTGTGGGCTGTAATGCGATTGATGATTCCGCAGTGTGGGATGCTGACAGAGAGAGAGGCAGCTTCAGAAGAACCACTTTCCTGCTTTTACACTTGCAGTATATCTGACTAATACATGTATCAACACACAGATTTCTGCTACATGGAAAGTTCTAGAACAGCTTGGTACCTGAAATACCTCACCCAAGCATGCAGCTGGAATTGTAAAATGTGGTTCATTCCAAAATCACCATACCCTCCATATACCCCCACTAAGTAGCTTAGTTTTTTTTTTTCCTTTCTTTGGAGGTGACATGCTTTTTCTCACCTCATTCATTTTTCAAAGGGCTCATAATACTGGTTCCAGTATCGCAAAGAAATGTTTTGTAGATGAGAGAGAAGGACTTGTAAGTAGTCTAAAATGTTGTAAGAACTTAGACCCTTTAGTGGGGTCCCTCTCTACCTCCCTGTTCTTAATGTTTTTCATACTTAGTCAGCTGTTAAAAGACATCAGTGGTGAAAGTGGGAAATGAAATATGGTGGCCTGAAGACCCACCCAGTGCCTGGCTCCTGTTTCGTGAGTATTCAGAGAAGGCAACTGAATTTGAGTCCTGTGATCCTGCCCAGGTGTAGTCAGCCCAGGTCCTCATGCCGAGTCAGAAGCATCATGTGATGTGTGGTTCTGACTAGACTGTGGCTAGACAGCGTTATTATTGTTGTTGTTGTTTTTGTTGTTCAGTTGCTAAGTCGTATCCGAGTCTTTGGACAGCACGCCAGGCTTTCCTGTCCTTTGCTCTCTCCTGGAGTTTGCTCAGACTCAAGTCTGCTGAGTTGGTGATGTCATCAACCATCTCATCCTCTGTCATCCCCTTCTCCTCCCACCTTCAGTCTTTCCCAGCATCAGGGTCTTTTCCAGTGAGTCGGCTCTTTGCATCAGGTGGCCAAAGTATTGGAGCTTCACCTTCAGCATCAGTCCTTCCAATGAATATTCAGGGTTGATTTCCTTTAGAAGTGACTAGTTATTATTATCATTGTCAAAAGTGTTGATTAACTCCCTATGTTGTAGGACTTTGTAATTTATAACAGATTCACTTACCTACTCCTCACAACAACCTGGTCATGAAGCAAAGGCAGGTGCTATTATCATCCTCAACCCCGTTTTACAGATGTGGAATCTAAGGATGGTAGGCTCCCCTCCTTCCCTGAGGTTTCACAATCAGCAAGTGATGAATCTGAGACAAGCCATGCTAGGTCCCTGCTTTTCCCGTATTTCTTGTTGCCTCCTGCCTGCTGTGAGCAGACTTCAGTGACTGTTGAGGACAGAGAGGATTCTAAGGTAAGGTCCTTGGTGAATGGAAGGTCACCTTGGAGAGACTAAATAGAGGCACAAAAGTGATGAAGACTGTCATGTGGGCCCTGTGAGGTGTAAATCACTGGCCCGGAGGATGCCTGCAGCCGGGCCGTCCTGTACAAGAGGTGACTGCAGGCAGGGGACAGCAGAGAAAGCTTTAAGGAGGGAGTAGAACTTGAGCTGGGTCTCGAAAGAAGGGTAGGTCTTAGATAAGAGGATGCAGGGGTCTTCTCTGGTAGCTCAGCTGGTAAAGAATCCACCTGCAGTGCGGGAGACTCTAGTTCCATTCCTGGGTTGGGAAGATCCCCTGGAGGTGCACATGGTAACCCACTCCAGTATTCTTGCCTGGAGAATCGCCATGGACAGAGGAGCCTGGAAGGCTATAGTCCATGGGGTCACAAAGAGTGGGACACAACTGAGGGACTAAGCACACACACAAGAGAATGCAGGAGGCACCTGGGCAAAGAGATCACAAAACCAGGTGCGCAGGATGGGGGCAGGCTGAGTGAGCCGTTTGTGGGACTTATATGTCCTGTAAGGAACTAATTGGAAACAAGGTTGAAAACACAACAGAACGGCCAGAATGTCGAAGATCCTGGATGCCTGAATTTGCACTTTATCCATTAAATTACACAAGGACATTGAGAGTTTTAGAGCAGTAGATTCGTATGTGTTAGTAATAAGAGCCTGGAGATCACAGAAGAGGGCATATCCCATCGGTGCAGTCGATAAAAATGGGGGAGTTGAGATGAGGGAGTGGATGACAAAGTACCACAAAGGGAAAAGCAACGAGATTTGGTGGTGAGGGTGAAAACAGTGATTATATAGTTTATTGTCAGGGCTTCCGGTGGCTCCATGGTGAAGAACCCACCTGCAGTGCAGGAGACCCAGGTTTGATCCCTGGGTCAGGAAGATCCCCTGGAGAAGGACATGGCAACCCACTCCAGTATTTTTGCCTGGAGAATCCCATGGACAGAGGAGCCTGGCGGCTACAGTCCACGGGGTCACAAGAATCAGACATGACTGAGCAGCTAAACCACAACTGATTTAGTGTCCAATCAGGAGCTCTTCCCAGGGCAGATACTAAACTGGTCAGGATCCTGAGAAAATGGGCACGAACTGGCACCATCCCGGGCCACACTGGACCTGTGATCATACTGGTCTAGAGAGAAGATGCTGAGGTTCTGAGACTATGGCCATGGTGTCGCTGGCAAGGGAAGGAAAGCCAATAAGGAAACTTGATTTCCTTGAATATTAATATTGTAGAAAGTTCATCCCAGATGGACTGTAAGGAACTCATCACCAGTGTGTCTTTGGCTTGCTGAAGCACGGCTGTGCGCATTTTTCCTGCATCGAAAATGTGCAGGGGATTATTTGTCTCCTAAGTGGATTCAGCCTGCTCTGAGTTTCCAGAAAAGCAGAATTGAATGTTGGCTGTCACTGAGGCTTTTAGGAGAAAGAAGTGTGGACTGAGAAGTATAAACTTGGGAACCAAATGATTATCTGTGATTCCGTTGTACATTAGAAAGAATTTGGCCATTTGTTATCGGTAGCCTTGAGATGTCTCAGAGTGACAATTAAACCAAAATTAATTCAAGCTAGTGATATCCTGGCACAAAATTTTCATGATTAGAGATGTGATTTAGGTTTTTATTTGACATTTTAGGTTATCTGTGCAGTGCTTTTGGGCATTTATAAAAGCTTTATCCGTGTTATGTTTAAGATCTTCTTAGCTTTCATTCCAAATAGATGAATAGCCTATTACATGAGCTTAGCATGGGGCAGGCAGTTTGAAGCTCACAGAAGGTTCTTGAACCAGACCTGGATTTTTTCAAGGAGAAGATAACCCTCTTGTCCATTCCAGACTTAGTTCATGAGGGAAACAGGTGATCACTGCCCTTCACAGAAATTTGAAAATGTCATGCTCCATAGTCAGGTTTTTATTCTCCAGGCCATGATGTCTAAGAGAAGCCATCAGCTTCTAAATAGATTGAAATTGTTCAGAAATAGCTCTCTAAAAAATATTTCCTAGTGTTGGTTGTCTGTTTAAATACCAACAAAACCCACTAACATGTGAAGTCTTCACTTGGAATTCACAACAAGCTTGGAAACCATCTGCCCTGACTTAATCAGGGGTGGTCAGTGAGTGTAGACAACTCCACCCAGAAGCTGGGAGAAATCCAAAGTTTTTCTTTTCTTTTCTTTTTTTTAAAGGAATCCTGGGTTTCCACACCCAGCCTAACGTAAAACACATTTGTTGCTATTTAATCACTAACTTGTGTCCAACTCTTTGCAACCCCACGGACTGTAGCCTGCCAGGCTCCTCTGCCCATGGGATTCTCCAGGCAAGAATACTGGAGTGGGTTGCCATTTCCTTCTCCAGGGGATCTTCCTGGCCCCGGGATCGAGCCCACGTCTCCTACATTGACAGGCGGGTTCTTTATTGTTGAGCTATCAGGGAATACACGTTTACCTGAGACTATAGATTTTCTGTCTAGGAACTGGCGGTGGGGGGGGGGAGTGTCTGTTACAGTGAGAGTCACTGTCTGGAGTATGAGATTAAGTTCCAACAAGGGCAGAAATGTGTGGTGGGGAAGGGCCAGGAAGAGCCTGGGGTGGAGAAAGAGCCCGGGGGCCTTGTGGCTGGTGAACAGAGGGACCCTGAGAAGCCCTCCAGACGGAGTGGCTTGCAGGGGCCAAGGAGCCAGATGCTATTGATGTTCAGGGGCACCAGAGAGTGTCCTGTCCGTGAGAGGTGGTATATTCCCAAATCCTAGGAAATATGGAGGCTTTCTGAGGATGTTGGCTGCCTTCCTGCCTGGGCCAGGCATGAAAGGTGCTTTCTGTCTCTGTAAGAAACAAGGTCCATTTCCTTTCCTACCTGTTGCCACATGTTTTGGGTTTCTTTCAGTACTTTCAAAGGACGTTGCTGCAGTCTAAACCCCTTTCCTACCCAGAAATGGTCTCTAGCCTTGATTTATTGGCAAAACTGCTGAGCTCTGGAAAATCTTAGACTGCCTAGCAGTCTTTAGCACTCTCCAGGGCAGAATGTGGAAAGAATGGTTCCACGATATGAAGAGTAGGGGCTGTTGAGCTCTGATGTTTCAAAATATAGGCAATAAACTGATACCTTAATATTCTAGTAATCAGAAAATATATTACACACAGATATTAGCTCTTTAAAAGCTTGTATTTTGGTATTTAATATTAGTATAGATTGTATTCTGATATTAAGTCTGTTTTTATATTCTTGAGGACAGTTGAAACATGGTTTTGGAAGAGACATTGTTGGGAACTAGGACCATAAATGTATTTTCTATGCTTATTACAGTCTCTTTTCAAGAGTGCTGCCCTCGGATACAATTTTCATATTTTTATTAGACATATAGAAAAGGACATAATTAAGATGGGCTACTCAAGAGTTGTGGTTTCTTTTTTTTTAAAGTAATTTCTGACTTAGACAATCCCCTTTCCTACCACAATTATTATATCTGGTGCCTATCAATTCCCAGTGGCTCAAACAGTAAAGCATCCACCTGCAATGCCGGGAGACCTGGGTTCGATCCCTGGGTGGGAAGATCCCCTGGAGGAGGGCATGGCAACCCACTCCAGTATTCTTGCCTGGAGAATCCCATGGACAGAGGAGTCTGGTGGGCTACAGGCCATGGGGTCGCAGGGAGTTGGACACGGCTGAGTGACTGACTCTGGTTATCAGGTATCAGTTGTTTGTTTATTTATTTGGCTGCACCCAGGTCTTAGTTGCAGAATGTGGGATCTAGTTCCCTGACCAGGGATCAAAACCCCGGCCTCCTGCTCTGGGAGCACAGTCTTAGCCACTGGAACATCAGGGAAATCCCTATTGGTTATTTTGTTAAGATTAAAGATTATTTTCTTCAAAAGTGAAAAATGTGAAAAAGTCCCTGTAAGGGTCACATTTTAAAATTTCAAAACATGTTTCTTTTACAGAAATTAAACTCACAAACTTTTGCAGTATGTACGTACTTAAGGCAGTCATCATTGAGAAGAGCAGGGGAAGTCAACTCAGAGAAGAGCAGTACTTAGTGGGCTTTGGAGGGGGCGAAGATACTGTACCCCAGTATCCTCTAAATCAGTTGTCCCCAACCTCCTGTTCATGGACCATGAAACCAGTCCCTGTTACCATAAAGGTTGGGGGCTGCTACTCTTAAGTCATGGGATAATTTGTGAAGTTCCTAACTTACGTTGAAAATCCAGATTTTCGTTGTGGAAGACATACTGGCAGGAGAGAGCCAGTGCGGAATTTCCGACAGCTCTTTAAATCCCAGAGCTGGCGTCCCTCCCGGCCGGGTGCTGGTGATGCCCCGTGTGCTGTCCTGGGTGGCCGTGCTGATGCAGGCCTTCTGAAACGTTCTGGGCTGCAGCCATTTCCTCACTGCAGATGAATAATGAATGAGCTGTGGATGAAAGCCGATGGCTCAGGATGCAATCAGAAGCTCGCTGCAGCATGGATAATGTTCCTTTGTCATCTCCATGGCAACTGCTATTTATCAAGACACGCTAGTACTTCAGAAGACAGTGAGGAGCAACCAGTTTCGGTAACTTCGGGTCAGCTGATGAAAAAAAAAAAATCCACGGATTGAGACAGAACAAGCAGAGAGAAGGCCCTCTGCGGGTGGTGGGGGAAACCCTGTTAGACCATTCTTGGGGATTTTCATAAATGGTAAAAGAAACAGGAAGCTGTGAGATGTAGGTCAAAAAATGAGTTAATAACTTTTCCCCCCAAAAACCTCTGACTTGGCATCTGGGAGGGTGGCGTGGAGATGCAGTACTCAGGCATCTCCCAGGTGTCCTTCCTGGGATGCAGGAGCAGGGCTGGCATTGGGTACCAGGATGCTGAGAGCAGCTGGCTGCACAGCACTGGTACCACACGGGCTCCTGGCCTCATGCATGAGCGACACGCCTCGCCTGCTGCCTGGGCACCTTGTCCCCACCACGGGTGCTGATATCAGCCTGCTGCCATCACACTCAGGGGCCAGTCCTCTGCTACAGTGTGCTTAGACAGCACACTGGGCCAGCTGGTCTACCCATGCCCGGAGGACAGTGGCGCCCCAGTCCCTGGTAGATGGAGGGAGAAACACAAGGGCTGGCTGAGCTGGGAGGTGCAGGGAGAAAGGAGAAGTGATGAGACGGGGCAGGGAGTCCCTAAAAAGTGGGGCCTGAAAGTCAGTCCAGCAGAGATTGGACCTCGAGTCACCAACACAGCCAGGCCCACCTGCTTGGGGACCCCCGAGGATAGGGGATGCACTTGGCCCTAGTGGAAGAGAAATGGGAAGCAGTGAGGGGACTGTACCATAACAGCTCTAGACATGTTGGGACATGGGAAATACATTAGAAAAGTAACTCCAGACAGTCAGCTTTTGGCCTTGGAAGCGTATAGTATTGGGTTACCTAAAATCTGTGGGAGAAGAAGCCAGTTTTATAGACTTGGATTCCCCACTCAGCTCCCCTGCTTGTGGCTTCATCACTCAGGGCCGGTGAGGCGTCTCCCTTCAGCCTCTTTCCACTTCATCTCTTAAGTGCTGGGCAGCGATCCTCCTCAGGGTCATTTTTAATATGAAATGAGACGTGTAGAAGAAGATGAAGCCCAGTGTCTAGCACCTCACCGCTGGGAATAAAAACAGAAAGGCATTTCTCTTCACCGAGATTGTCTCATAAGTCTTCCCCCTCTGCCTTCCCAGAGAAGGGGGCCAAGAGATAGAACCTCAGCTTGCTGCAGGAGGCAGACGGACCAAACTGATCCTGCGGGAACATACTTGGCGGAGGAAGGACCATTTGGTCTGGTGCCTTGGCACCTGCACAACTGTGTTGCCCCTGGGCTCTGGGTGACCCGCCCAAGTCCTTCTGGGGACCTTGGCCCAGCCGCCTGGGGGCACGGGCACCTGGGAGACGCCTGTCTTCTGTGCTCAAGTGAGAAGCCATTGGTTGGCCCTCTGTGAGCACGTCCCCACCTGATGGGGAAGTCATCAGTATTTTATCTTGAGCCAGCCTTGAAGTCTGACTCACCTCGTCTCTCACCCTGCTCAGTCAATGAAAGCACAGGGGAGGGGGCAAGTCACTTTGAGATCTTTCTTTGCAAAATATGTTTAGGAAAATGGAGCTTTTGTAAAAACATTAAACCTTCTCCATGCAAACATCAGTGACTTAAAAAATAATTACCACCCAGACTCTTTAGGCAACAGAGCCTGCTTTCCTCCCACGTTTCCCTGTCTTCTGTAAGGGCCCCTCCACACGCCCTGTGCCTGCACATGTCAAACTTGCCATCAGTGGCTAGTGTTTGTTGTTGTTTAGCCGCTAAGTCGAGTCCTACTCTTCTGCAACCCCATGGACTGTAGCCTGCCAGCTCCATTCTGGAAAATGAAGGGGTGGGTTACTCACCAGGGTAGCCTGCTACCTCCAGAAGGATATTGGTCTGTCTCTTAAGATCAGGAAGGTCCCAGTGCTGTCTGCATTTTTCCTCCCACTCCCTCCCACATCATTTACTTCCAGAAAGGTGGTTGGTACAGAAAGCTGCTAGTGATTTCACACAAGAAACCATCCTGAGAAGTGGTCTCAGATGAGCAATGAAAACTGCAGATTTTTATGAAAGAGGTGATTGGTTCTGCATCCGTCCTCAGCTGTTACCGTTAAGTCAGCCACTCAGTCGTGTCCAACTGTTTGTGACCCCATGGACTGACTACGGCACACCAGGCTTCCCTGTCCTTCACCATCTCCCAGAGCTTGCTCAGACTCGTGTCCATTGCATTGGTGATGCCATCCAACCATCTCATCGTCTCTTGTCCCCCTCTCCTGCCTTCAGTCTTTCCCAGCATCAGGGTCTTTTCCAGTGAGTTGGCTCTTTGCATCAGGTGGCCAAAGTATTGGAGCTTTAGCATCAGTCTTTCCATTGAACATTCAGGACTGATTTCCTTTAGGACCATTTGATTTTAGCTGGCCATTCAGATGTGATTAAAAGAGTGTATGAAGACCGAGATATAACAATGAGTGCCCACCAGATAACTCTAAGAAAGTGTGAGGGAAATGGACTCCACTAGGACTTAAGGGGTCACTTGCTAGACTGAGTTCAGGACTAAATCCCCAAGTTCTCGGCCCTCCCTTACTTCTTGTAAAATAAAGATAATGTACTTTATCAGTTAGAAGTGCAGCTAGACCTTATGAACTCTTGACATCTCTGATTATATTTGCATTTCTTCATGTCTTCTGAAGTCTGGAGATACACAGGAATAGTGATACTGCTGTGCTGAGGTTGTGAAGTTTCTGCACTAAAGTATCTATTTCTTCCATGAGAATATATTTTTATTTGAGGCAAGTATATATTTTAGAAAATGAGCCTTTAAGGTTCTGCCAGTTGGCGTTACCACCTGGCAGAGGGGAGGAAGGTTCTGGAAAGGGAAGACTACAGGCCCTGTAGGAGGCAGCATGGGCTTGGTGGCCCATCCTCAGCTTCTCCTCGGCCTGCAAGCCCCAAGCCCCTCTCCCAGGGGCCAGGCTGCCCGCCGCCCTCTCCTTGGATAGGTGGGCGGGGCCTTAACTGGGAGAGATGCCAGGGAGGCCGGTAACCAGTTCTAGTCCCTGCAGAGCTGTCAGTTACCTTTCAGCCACATCCCACTTCACTGATTGCCAACTAAGGGGACCCTGCAGCTTTGCTGTCTCTCTCAGCTTCCTCTCCTTTCCTGGAATTTATATTTTAGTTTCTTTTAAATTGCATTTCACTTAAGGGTTTCTAAATACTCCCTCTTCTCCCCTTTTGTATTTTAAGTGTCCTATTTTTTTTTTCTAAGCAGAGAACAGGGATCAGTGTCAGATTTTCTAAAAGTGCCAGTGCCACACCTGCTATTGTTGATCCTCAGAACCTCAGAATCCCTAAGGATGGCTAATCCTCCTTGCAGGAGCCATTGTTTCCAGGGAGAACTGGCTTATTGGCTTTCCGCACCTTGGTTAGGAACGACGGTGGAGAAAGACAGGATGAAAGGGAAGTCAGCTGGCAGCAGGGCTCCATGAGTAGGTAGTCAGAAAGGTTTCCAGATCTCCCTGATTGCTGTTTTTATTTGCAGAACTTCTATTTTAAGCGTGTACACTCACACGTGGATTGACGGGCACTAGCCACAGTAATGGCTATGTCTGTCTGTAGTGCCTGCAAACGCTCGTTGCCATGGTGATGAGAGGCACTGCAGAGACAGGGTTATGGTGCTGCTGGGACCAGGGTGCTGACACACAGGAGCCTTCTCAAGTGTGTGTGTGTGTGTGTGTGTGTGTGGGTGGGTGGGTGTCTATGTGTGTTTGGGGTCCATTGGCAGACACAGAAGGAAGGAGCCGGGAGGTAGGATAGGTGGGCGAGGCATTAACTAGGAGAGATGCCTGGTGGAGACCAGAAAGGTGATACCTGAATCAGGGGAATTCTAGAAAACCAGAGAGGAAAGCGAGTGCAGATGGGAAAAGGGAGGGCTACATGGAGAATTTATCTCTTTCCCTTGAAAGGTTTATGGTGGCAGGATTATCCCACATGGATGGGAAAGGGAGAAATCGAATTTAGCAAGCAGAGACAGAGGGCCCAGGTGGTTTAAGTGTCAGTGTTTCTGGAACTGCGGGGTCGAGGGTCTGCTGTCTCCAGTGCTCAAGACCTCCTGACTGTGGGCAAAAGGCACAACCTCTTTGAGCCTCCACATCCTCAACTGTAAAATGGGGTGGATACAGATCTCTGCACCATTCCTGGCATACCGGTGGTGGCTCAGATGCTCAAAAGCATCGATTTTTAACAACCAGAGACTGACAGAATAATCCCAGAAAGTTCCCTTTCAGTCGCTGACCCCAAGGGTGGGCATCTCCGAGCATCAGGGAGAGGAGCTGAACTTCTCTGTCTCACCATTGCAGGATTGAGGTGTTCTGTGAAGCCATGACTTGGTCTCCCCAACACTGAGGGGGAAACAGCCCCTAAGGCAGTGTGCACCCAAAGCGGCCTCATCCTGGTTACAGCGAAGGACATGAAGCAAAGGATGCTTCATACGGGTCTCACAGGGGCATGACCCTCTGCCAGAGACTTTGAGAGGATGTCCAAAGAATCTAGAATATTAGCATCTGTTTTGTGGACACTGACTGAAGCCATCCCCTCAGCTAAAAAAGACAGACGCCCACCCTTGAGGTCAGCAACCAAAAAGGAACTTTCTGAGATTATTCTGTCAGTCTCTGGTTGTAAAAGTCAACTATTTAGAGCATTTGAGCAACAACCGGTATGCCAGAGTGGTGCAGAGGTCTGTATCCGTCTCATTTTACAGTGGAGAAAGTGGAGGCTCAACGAGGTTATGCCATTTGCCCACAGTCTAGGAGCTCAAGTCAAACCCAGATTTCTGGGTTGCAGTTCACTGCGGTCCACTACACTGGCCCCTTCCACTTGCAGGCAAACCCTTAACTTCCCGGTGGAAGGATTGCAGGACTAGGGAATCTTCACTGACCTTGGCTCTACTCCTGGGCTTGGTCATGGAGGGTCAAAGGTTAACAGAAAGACCAAGAGGTGGTGACCAGGCCCAGCATGAGTTTGACCATGGTTGGCTCTTTGGCCGAAGTTAACCAGAGATAAACTCTCAACTACCTTAGAAAAAGAGGCTCTTGGAGAGAGATCTTCCTGGGTATCCCTTGGCATGTTGATGTTTGGCAGAAACCAACACAATTCTGTAAAGCAATGATCCCTCAATTAAAAAAAAAAAGTTCTGGACCCTGCAGGAAGCTTGGTAGGTAAAGCAGACAAAAAAGCCATTCACTGTAATGAATGGGTTTGGGAAACCAAACACTCCTAGGGTCATTTGTCTCTCCTCTCAAGAATGTGATTTAGCAGTCTGGATTTAGACCTTGAAACACCGTGTTCCAGATCTGAAGACTTACAGAAAAGCATTCAGTTGTGGTATTTATAGTCATTTTTGGTTTGTTCTGTTGCTCTTCACATTGTACTCTCATCGTGGGGCTGCTCTTGGTTTAGCAATTAGTGGAACTTTATGAATTCTGCTATCACTAAAGCTGGAATTCATTTAAGTTGGTTACCCTCACATTGGTGGTCGGATTCCCAGTTCCTCCTTTTCCTTGTGGAAAGAGCTGACCAGAGCGGGCTAGGACCCCATCAGACGGATGCACTGCCAGTCTGACCCAGCCTCCTCCCAGAGGCCGGAGGCAGTAGCCGATTTCAATCTGGAGGAGGAAATTGCAACGTGCTCCAGTGTTCTTGCCTGGAAAATCCCATGGGCAGAGGAGCCTCGTGGGCCACAGTCCATGGGGTTGCAAAGAGTCGGACACGACTGAGCGAGCTCACACATTCATCATAGTATGCGTTTCTTTTTAATATTTATTTACTTATTTGGCTGTGCCGGGTCTTAGTTGCAGTACGCAGGATCTTTCGTTGTGGCGCGTGGACTCTCTAGTGGGGTCATGCAGGCTTAGTTCCTCTGTGGTATGTGGGATCTTAGTTCCCGAACCCGGGATTGAACCCACGTCTCCAGCACTGCAAGAACTACAAGACCCCCAGGGAAGTCCCCAAGATACATTTCTATAACCATTCAGTATTACCACAATGCTTTATTAATCAGGGCTTTTTCATACAGATTCAACCTTGGAAAGAGGTTTAAAAGGTTCACCTCACAGCTGCTAGGATAGCTAATACAAAAAAAAAAAAAAAAAGCCACATATACACACAAAACTCAACAATGGAAAATAACAAGTGTTGGCGAGAATGTGGAGAAATTGGAACCCTTGTGCACCGTTGGTGGGAATGTACAATGGTGCAGCTGTTATGGAAAACAGTATGGTAATTACTCAAAAAATTAAAAATAGATTTACCATGTGAGTCAGCAATTACACTTCTGAATGTACACCCAGAAGAACTGAAAGCAGGGTCTCAAAGAAATATGTGCACACCAGCATTATTTCACAATAGCCTAAAGGTGAGATCAACCCTCGCATCAGTCAGCAGAAGGATGAATAAACAAATGGGGCATATGCATACAATGGAATGTTCTTCAGCCTCCTAAAGGAAGGAAATTCTGACAAAGGCTGTGCTGAGGGTGAACCTTGAAGGCTTTTTGTGAAGTGAACTAGTTCAGTTCAGTTTAGTCGCTCAGTCGTGTCCGACCCTTTGCATCCCCATGAACTGCAGCACGCCAGGCCTCCTTGTCTAAGCCAGTCACAAAAAGACAAAGATTTCCCCCCCAACTTGTATGAAGTATCTAGAAGATTCAAATTTCTCCAGACAGAGAATGACAGTTGCCAGGAGGAGCAGAGAACGGGGAGTTAAGAGTCCAGGGTTTCAGTTTTTCATGACGAAAAGAGTTTTGGAGATGGATGCACACTAATATGAATGTATTTAACACAACCCAGCTGCTTGAAAAAGGTTCAGATGGTAAATTTTGTGTATTTTGCCAGAAAACGGGCTTCCCAGGTGGCTCAGTGGTAAAGAATCCACCTGCCAATGTGGGAGACGCAGGTTTGATCCTTAAGTTGGGAAGATCCCCTGGAGGAGGAAATGGCACCCCACTTCAGTATTCTTGCCTGGGAAATCCTGTGGACAGAGGAACCTGGCAGGCTATGACCCATGGCGTTGCAAAGAGTTGGACACAACTTAGCAACTTAATAACAAAAACTTTTTTACCAGAATTAAAAAAATAATGCACCGAAAGTTTTCTCCTGATAGTCCCAAGCATATGAAATCCCATTATATTTCCAATAGCAAGCTTTCAGTTGTGATGGGGTTGAGCCAGCCTGACAAAAGGACCAGTGTGCTCTGATCCAGCTGACTTGATGCCAGAGTCGCTCAGAGTATCCTCCACGTCTGGGAGAAGGGGGCCCGGCCGCCCGCACACGGAGGCCTCTGTGGAGACAAAGATCATTTTCTGCAATCCAGCAGGGAAATGCATTGCAGACAACCTCTGCTCTCCAGCTGTTAAGACTCAATGAGGTAAATGGCCATGATCGGCCTCTCACCACCAGGATTTGTTCCCGATGAATCATCATCATTTGACCAAGAAGCCAACTCAGCATCTTTTGAAAAGAAGAAAAAAAAAGTCGAGTCTGTTCCCTTTTAGCCCCAAAGGCTGTGAGTCAGAGCTTTGGCACTGGGAGTGGAAAGCAGTGAGAAACGGGCGGGCCCTTAGGGGTCTAACGGGAAAGGCGAACTCCGAGAACAGTGTCACTCGTGGCCTGTCTCAGACGCATCAGCCAGGCGAGGGCAGGGCCTCTTTTCAGGCTCTCTGCCCCCTCACCCGTTGGCACGTTCTCTTCCTGGATGTCTCCATTCTGAGCCCCCTGTGAGGATCAGCCGGCATCCCTGTCTTCCAGGAAGCCTCAGTGATTAGCCTCGGGTCTCCTGGTGCACGGGCTTCTCTGGTGGCTCAGGCGGTAAAGAATCTGCTCTCAGTGCGGGAGACTGGGGTTCGATCCCTCAGTCTGGAAGATCCCCTGGAGGAGAAAATGGCACCCCACCCCAGCATTGTTGCCTGGAGAATCCCATGAATGCAGGAACCTGGTAGGCTCGAGTCCATAGGGTTGCAAAGACTCAGACACGACTGAGGTGACTTAGCACGCATGCTCCTGCTTCATGGGCTGTGTATTATGTGGCCTGTAACAGTCGTTGGACAGCTGCTTGACAGTTTTCAGCCCTTGCACTCCTGCCTTTCCATGGATGAAGGCCATCTCCCGCTGGACCTCAGTCCTCCAGAGATCATGGCTACTACCCCCTGCCCACCCCCCCACCCCCACGCCCTTGGAGCCTCAGTGCTGAGTGGAGATTGGGCACTGTGACAGCTTGGGAAGTTACTGAATTCTGGGGTACTCAGATTCCTCATTTTAAAAACAAACAGATATAACCACCATTCAAGTAAGCTAGTGCAATAAAGCTTAGATAAGACAATATGTGTAAAGCATTTAGCATGGTATCTTGCATTCGGTAAATGCTGGTTAGCAGTTTATGCCATAGTTAAATATGGTGTTTGGAAGTTAACTTGAGTTTATGACCCTTTTAGAAAACAATCCCATTATTCTTCTACTTCATGCTGTTCTCATTTTGTAATATTTTTGTATGAAATGGGGGCATTGAAAGGAAAAAAAAGATGCAGGAGTCTGATGTAATCGCTCATGCTGAAAGATTTTTTCCTGAAGTTCTAGTGACACCTAGTGGACAAAGTTGTTATTACAAATTTGGCCATTTTGTGTTTTCTCTGTCTACTGCGTAGTTAACAATGGCAAATTATTCTGCTATGTATCATTTCCGAGGTTCTCCCCTTTAATTATAATCTTGTTTCAAGGAGTAAGGTTAAAGAGTGGAAAACTGATTATAAAAGTAGTAGTGCATGTTGGCTTATTAAATCAAGGGAGTGCTGAATTGCACACAGCAGATTATTTCTTAAGTGGGCGAGTGTTTTCTTTATGTATTATTTATATCACGTCAGTACAGTGATGCATTTGAAACTGACACCAATTTATACTGAATCATTGGTAACAAGACACTAAGATTTCATTAAGAGCCAATGCCACTCTGTTTCAGATTACCTGTCCCAGTCTGTCAATGGGGCCAGCATTTGAACACAAACAGAATTGCTGGCCATGTGGAGTAGGCTAATTCTGTTCCCAAAATTGTTTCTGAACTTTCTTCCCACCTTGGCTTTCCTCAGAAAAGAAATGAATGCACCTCCACCATTTTTTGCACTGCTGGGGCGACCTCTGGGTGTGGTTGGTCCTTGGGGATGGATTCTACATGTGGCTCTATTATTACTTTATTTAAACATATTTATCTATGTGGCTGTGTTGGGTCTTAGTTGTGGCATGTGGGATCTTCACTGTGTCACGCAGCATCTTTTGTTGCTCTAGAGCCTGCAGGCTTAGTTGTTCTGAGAAATGTGGGATCTTCCTTCCCCAACCAGGGATTAAACCCATGTCCCCTGCTTTGCAAGGCAGATTCTTAACCACTGGACCACCAGGGAAGTCCCTATTACTGCTATAGCTGCTGAGGAGCAGGCCAGTATTGGTGAACCGGGATTGTCCGAACCCAGTCATTCGTTGTTCTCAGCCTCTTTCCTCATCATGGCAACACCCATCTCTGGCTGTCTTCTGACCTCACAGGGATTTCCTCACTCTTGTTATCCAAGATGTCCTGGGGCAACGCAACAGACGTAGATCATCAGAACACAGATGGTGATCAGTATTAAATGCACAGATTTCTAGACTTTAATCAGCAACTATTTAAAAGTGGGACAGTTTAGAAAAATAGCATCAAATAATAAGTGCTTTGCAGCACTTAAACTCATGAGTTTTAGCAAACTCCAGGAAATGGTGATGGACAAGGAAGCCTGGCATGCTGCAGTCCATGGGGTCGAAAAGAGTCAGACACGACTTAGCAACTGAACAGCAACAAAAAGTTGAGAGTTGTGTTTTATTCAGCAGAAATTTTTTAGGACTTAGGCCCAGGAAGCGGCATCTCAAGTAGCCCAAAGAGAACTGCTCTGAGGGGGCGAGGGGAGGAGCCAGGTTGTATAGAAGTCTTACAACAGAAGGCTGCTGCTGCTAAGTCGCTTCAGTCGTGTCCGACTCTGTGCGACCCCATAGACGGCAGCCCACCAGGCTCCTCCGTCCCTGGGATTGTCCAGGCAAGAACACTGGAGTGGGTTGCCATTTCCTTCTCCAATGCATGCATGCATGCTAAGTCGCTTCAGTTGTGTCCAACTCTGTGCAACCCCATAGATGACAGCCCACCAGGCTCCTCTGTCCCTGGGATTCCCCAGGCAAGAATACTGGAGTGGGTTGCCATTTCCTTCTCCACAACAGAGGTCAGATAGTCTCAACATCAAAAGATCATTGTTAATGAAAGAAAACCAGGTATTTCAAGTTAAGGGATTTAGCACTTTTCTATGTGTGGGAAAATGAGAGTCTGGGCTTGCTAAAATCATTCCTTTCCTTTGCATCTCCGCTGTGTGTCCTGTGTTTTTCACATCCTAAGCTCCCTTGGGGCTCACTGTAGGGAATGGCTGCAGCCTCATGGCTGCTGATAGCAGGTATTCTTCTTCCTGAGTGCCCTGGAGGGCTGGATTCTCAGGTGACTGTGACATACTTGTTTACTGATATGGCAGGAAGTACTCCAATTCTCAATGCTGAGGATGGAGAAGCTTCTGAGGGCTTTCCTGCCCCAGTGCCCCCACCCCACCCTACTCTGCTGGTCTGGCCAGGCCCTCCTCACCCAGCCATGCCCCTCCTGTTGCCCGCACTGACCAGAATAGGTCAGGACTGGGCTCCACGACCCCCCAGCCCCCAATCACCCCCCTATGCTGCTCAGAAATGAACCTCTCCTGTGTTGCCTCGTCTCATGACCTAGCCTAGAACCATTAAGGAAACGGCTTAACTGGACAAACATTTTATGCCTAGGATGCTCGGTGTCATTGACAAGATGGTGTCCTGGTGAAGCTAGAGGTTGTCCTCTGATGGGGACCCTGGGCTGGTGGGCATGTCCCCTCACACATTGCGGGAAGGTGTTTGCTTTGGGTTGGAGGCTAGTGGTCTACTGTGAAGTTTCCAAGTCACATTAAGGAAGTGGGTCCTGACTTTGAGAGAGGGCGGGGCTGCCTACCCTGGTGAGTTGGCACGAGAACGGCTGAGAAAGATTGGTCCAAATGACATTCAGTGTCAAGGATGCACTGAGTCCTTGTAGGGAATCCTTAAGGTGGTTTGGCGGTAAGTTAGGACCATGACGAAATCAACAAAACAAACAAAAACGTAAGCAGATCTGTGTGATGCTCCAGATGAAGGTTTTGAAAATTAACTCATACTCTTACTCAGGGGCTCCAGGCCTCCGTGTGTGTGTGTGTGTGTGTGTGTGTGTGTGTGTGTGTGTGTTTAAAATTTGAGAACCATTTTATAAAAAGTGACAGTGTCAGAATTCTTGGTAGAAAACGGGGCTGGGGTGGTCGAAAGCAGATCAGGGGGTGTCCTTGGCATCACCTTTGTGCTCCTGGAGGAGGACGGCATCCTGAGCCCTTTCACTGCCTGCCTGGGCTTGTCCAGAAATGGTTAGCAGCCTCTTGATGTCGTCTGCTTGCAACCCCGTGTTTCTGGAGTGGCAGGCTGGTGCCATGCCCCTTAGTCTGTCCCATGGGACAGTCCAGCACAGAGGGCTCTCCAGCCCCAGGCAGGTCAGAGCCCCTGACTCTGTCTTCTCAGTCACCCCTGGCTCTCCGCTGTGGCTCCCGTGCTCCTCCCAGCACACCCTGAGCCCGTTCACCTTTGTCCTCTGCTGGGTCCACACTGCGAGCCCTGCCTGCCTTCTCTGCTCTTACCCCTGGCAGCTCGGTGATGTCAGAGAAACCATTCCTCATGGGGATGGATGCCATTCAGAGCTGTGGTTTTCTATCATGATGGGATTGAGATAAGCCCTTACCCAGTCTCCGGCCATGAAGTGCATTGGATTTTTAGCCTCTGGAGTGAGCTTGATGGGCTCATAGGCAGGCGCTGTGTCCTTGGAGACATCACTTCCTCACTGCAGACTAAGGATGGCAGCAGCCTTCAGTGAGATCACTGGGCTCAAGTTCTTAGTACCTTGCTTGTATTATTGAGCTTGGGCAACTATAACAGTTCCAGAGACTTGGAGGCTTAAGCAGCAGAGATTTTTTTTGGTCTCATAAGTCAGGAGGGGAAAAGTCCCAGATCCAGGTGTTGGTACAGAGTTCTCTCTGTTTTACGCTCCGACCATCTTTGGAATCTGCCTTCCTGTGTCCATCGTCGCTGTATTATTCATCATTATAGTCTGCCCTCTGTCTCCATGGGTTCCCAATCCACGGTTGGTTGGAACCTTGGATGCTGTGGAACCCATGGACAGGGAGGACCAACCACACCTCCTTCCCAGTCTGTGCTGCCAAAGGTGTCCCCCAGCCCCTGCCACCTCCCTAAAATGCCACCTGCTCTGATCTCTGCTTTGTGTTTGTCATCCCATGGTGAGTCCACAGTGCACACCACACCAAGGCAGAATGCCTCCGCTGGGCTGGCAAGCACCCTTGTCATCTGGCTCCATCCTTATGAGTTGTTTGTAAGTTCATTCAGGAATGTGTGTCGAGCACGATGTGTGTGGCTCTAAGGATAAGGAGTTTGTCTTCCCCACCCCATGTCTCATGGCACATACGTGGGCTGAGCACATAGGAAGCACTTGGTTAACAGACGGGCATGTTGAGAATCTACACGAGTGAGAGGCGAGAGGCGTGCTGCTGCCTCAGTGGAGGGCAGAGGCCGTAGAAGTAACATTTGGGAAGACGACAGACGTCCAGGCCTGCGGTCAGCAGTCTGTGGGCGAGAACTTTAATTCTGTGGTTGGAAAAGGAGATGCTCTTGGGAGTGCAGTCAGTGAAGGTCTAGAAAGGTTCAGCCCAGACTTTAGAAAGGCAGTCCCTCGGGTGGTGATTATCAGCTGTTAGAAGGTAGGACCCGGTGTCCCCTGTCCCTGTCCTGGTGCCAAATGAGAACGAAGGGCACGGATGGCCCTTCCTCCCAGAGTCGTCCCACCGGCTCCCGAGCCCAGCGTGGGGCCCCGGGAGGGTGACTCTGGCACAGACTGCCCAAGGATGGTCTCCTGCCTCAGCTTCCCGGGAGCTGCGACAGCTCCCAGCCTCTGCTCCAGCTACGTGGCTGTCCCTCGGGCTTTCTGTGTCTGGCTCACTACCAATAGTCAGGAAATAATGGGACCCAGAGATGATCATACTAAGTGAAATCAGTCAGAAAGAGGAAGACAGTACTATGTGATATCACTTACATGTGGAGTCTAAAATAGGGCACACATGAGCACATCTGTGAAACACACAGACATAGAACAGACTGGTGGTGGCCGAGGGGGCGGGGCTTAGCGGAAGGGAGTCTGGGGTTGGCAAATGCAGGCTAATGTGTATAGGATGGATAAAGCACAAGGTCTTACTATAGAGCGTAGGAAACTATATCAATAACCTGAACTATATCCAATTCCAACATAGACAAACTATAATGGAAATGAATATGAAAAAATATATATGTGTGTCTACAAATAAACATGTATATTTGTAGACAAGAATACTGGAGTGGGTAGCCATTCCCTTTTCCAGGAGATCTTCCCAACGCAGGGATCAAAACCCAGGTCTCCTGCATTGCATTGTACACAGTTTCTTTTTCTTCTGAGCCACCAGGGAAGCCGTATAACTGAGTCACCTTCCTGTACAGGATGGATTAACAAAACATTACAAGTCAACTATACTTTAGTAAAATTTTTTAAAGCTGGTGAACTGTGGATACTTCATGGGCTGAGCAGGAATGGAAATCTTGCAGCTTCAGTTGGTCCTTTGAGCCACATGATGCTAAAAGCTGGATTTGATACTTTGTTGTTGTTAAACGGAACAGAGTGTGTTCCTGGGGTGTTTGCTCTTCTTTATCAAGGACGTGACCTTCATAAGAAGGCGACCTGTTGCTCTGTTCCTCTGAAGGCCCTTTCCTGGTGGGATCGTTCCGTGGCCTCGGAGGCCCCCCTGTTGTCCCGTCTCAGTTCTGTTCTGTTCTAACATCTGACAGTAACCCTGAAATGAGGCTACTCTTCCTGCTTTCCTGCTCTGCTCATTCTCCCCTGAATATCTATGAAATTAACTGGTTTTTTGCAAAATATTAGAAGCAAGATTGTTTAGGAAAATCCTAACTTTCAAAAAGAACGCAAATACCATTAAAGGCCTGGTTCACCAAAGCAGACGGTGTCAAATGAGGGAGCTATGAGTTATTCTCATCTGATGTTATTCTCAACAACTAATTCCTGGCTGGGGCCATGGGTGAAATGTTTTAATGCCTAGGGAGAAACTCTTTTAGGGGCCTCAGGGGCCTCCATTCCCTGTTGGACGCCTGGACTCCTACTCTGTCTAATTTATTACCTAATGGCTTAGAAGAAAGAGTGGTTTCACTTTTGAGATTTAAATGGAGACGTTTCATTCCACTCCCCACAACTGTATTTTTCTGAAAAACTTAGAAAACCTTGACAATTTCCCTTAGCTTAATGTCTTCAAGGTTCATCCATATTGTAGCCTGGGTCAGAATTTTTAAGGTTCATCCATATTGTAGCCTGGGTCAGAATTTCCTTCCTTAAGACCGAATAATACTCCATCGTGTGTCTTGACCACATTGATTCAATCATTCCTTCTTTGATTGACACTTGGGTGGAGTCCACCTATTGTGGATAATGCTGCTGTGAACGAGGGTGTACAAATACCCTATCAAGTCTTTGCTCTTGCTTCTGTTTAGTATATACCCCAAAGTGAAATCACTGGATTATATGGTAACTCTGTGTTTAATTTTTTGAGGAAATGCCAATCTTGTTTTCCACAATGACTGCACTATTTCATATTCTACTAGTGTTGCAGGCTTCCAACTTCCCTACACCTTTACCAGCACATGTTATTCTCTGTTGGTGTTTCTCGAAAAAATAACCACCCTAGTGAGTATGAACCAATTTTAGGTTTGTAATGAATTGTACTTTCAGAAAGTTGTTATATTCATGTTTAAATTGTCCACTCACTTTGAGCTCTCTCTTTCTCACATACGTATTGACAAAAACAAAGTTTCCCTCAATTCTCTGATATTATTTCAGACATCTATGAATTTGCCCTGTGGTCCTTTCTCTTTGAAATGAGAAATTCAAATCATTTACAGTCTCCTGTTGTCTTTGCTTTTTTCATCTTTTGGTCATTCTTCCTTTTATATGGCCCTGAAGAATATTTTTAAGGTCAGTGCAGACTGAAAAAAATATGTGCATTGTAGAAGTTGAGGATTCATTTTATTCTGTGCCCTTTCTGAAGACTTAAGCCAGGAAGACAGCCCCTTAGATAGCTCTGAAGAGTTAAGGAAGGACATAGGATATATAGGAGTTTTTTTCAACAAAAACCAGGTAGTCTGAACATCAAACATGGAAAGATTACTGTTAAAGAAAATCTAGACAATGCAAGTCAATGAATTTAGCACTTTTCTGTGTTTGGGAAGATGCGAGAGTCAAGGCTCATTGAACTCATTCCTTTGATGTGCACCTCAGCTGTCTGGGGCCAGTGTCCTGTTTTTCTCCATCCTGAATCCCTTCTGGGTGCACAGCCTGGGTGGCTGCAGGGGCTGATGGGTTGATGCCCCCAAGATCCTTTGCTTACTGATACAGAGGGTGCATCCTTCATCCATGCCAGTCACAGTGCAGGAGACCACAGTTTTAACAAGAGACACACAGAAAGAAAAAGTAAGTTCCTTCCCGACCCCCTGCCTGCAGATGGGGCCGTGAAAACAGGGAGAATATGTGTGGCTTGATTCTCAGTGGCTTCCAGTCAGTCTTGGAAAAAAGAGAGAGCAGATGGTTTCTTAACTAGCCCTTAGCTGATTCCAAATGAACTTTCCTTCATGGGAGGATGTATCTAAGTTTCACTGAATATGACTTTTTCTTCTCTCTTTCTGTGCTTTTACAGCAGTGGGTAAACTGAGATCGCTTAAAAAAAGTAAATATTTTTAAACGTGGAAACATCACTTACTCAAATGAGTAAAATTTGGCTGAAAAAGAGCGTGTCAGTATCAGATGGAGTGAAGGCCGTGTATACACAGAACAGAAGCTCCTGCCGCTCGTGTGAATTCACTTAGAGTCAGAACAGAGAAAGGGTGGAGATGGGCGTTTGCATAGACTGGTCATGTGGATACAGATGGTCATTGCCTGCCTAAACTGGACCATTGGTCTGAACAGAGTACCAAGCTATCAGCATGATTAGGAAGATTTCTATAATGCTTGCAGAGGAAAAGTTGTGTGTATTTATTTTTTTAAAAAATTAGCATCACTAATGACACATTTGTGAAGTACCTGCCTGTTGTCACAGGACTGTAGGTTTTTAAGAGTTAACAAACTGCACTGGTGACCTAGAAACAGTGTCTTCTAGTGTGCTGATTTCATGTCAGAGCAACTCACATTAGGACTTAAATCAGAGATCAGCAAGCTTTAACTGAAAAGGGTCAGAGAGAAAATGTGTTAGGCGTTATCATACATACTGTCTCTGCCATTGTAGTGCTAAAGCCACCATGTGTGTGTGTGTGTACTCAGTCACTCGGTCATGTCTGACTCTTTGTGACCCCATGGACTGTGGCCCTCCAGGCTTCTCTGTCCATGGGCTTCTACAGGCAAGAGCACTGGAGCTGGTTGCCATTTCCTTCTTTAGGGGATCTTTCCGACACAGTAATCAAAGCCATGTCTCTTGCATCTCCTGCATTGGCAGGCAGATTCTTTATCACTGAGCCAGAGCCACCTGGGAAGCCCCCAAAACCACCATAGACCATCCCAAAATGTGTGATCATGGCCCTGTTTCAATAAAACTTTATTCATGGACACTGAAATATGAATTTCATATCAGTTTCATTTGACACCAAATGTTATTCTTCTTCTGGTTTTTCTCCAGTGAGTTTTCAAATGTGAAAGCCATTCTTAGCTCACGGGCTGTGCAAAAACAGGCAACAGGGTCGGATTAGGCCTGCAAGTCTCAGTTTATGAGCCCTGTAGAAGTCAGAGCTTCCAGGAATGTTTATTTTGCTGCTGATATCTTCATATGTATAGAAAAACTCAGTTGCCGGCAAATTTAAGTATGTTCTATCAAGTTACTCATGAAGATTTGAAAGTAAGTATTTCTTGCCACCTACCCCAGTGTAATCTGGCTGGCTGCATTTGATGGCTTCAAGAAGGCAAAGATTTAGGGAACAAAGTGAGCCTGCCAGGAGAGGACAGTGGTGGGCTTTAAAACCCTGGCATTGTCTGTGAATTTTTAAATTGTGCATGCAGACAGTTGACACATTCTTTTCCTCTTTCATGAAATGTTTGCTCCTGGAATTTTTTATTAGCATTATCCTCAGTGAAAATTGTTTCCTTTTTTTCCCTGCTCACAACCCTATGTTACAAATTCTCAAAACCTGGCACCTCGTGGCACATCCCTTTTGAATACCTTTACTTCTGCATATACCTTCCTATCTTCTGAATTTAATTCATTTCCTGAAGTTCTGCACAGGACTTCCCTAGCAGTCCAGTGGTTAAAACTCTGTGTTTCCAATGCAAGGGGCATAGGTTCAACACCTGGTCAGGGAAATAAGATCCCACATGTTGCATGGTGTGGCCAAGAAAAATTTTTAAAGTTTTGCACAGAAAATGAGCCCTAATAATTCACAATTATTTCCAATTATCTTGTTATCATTTAATACAAGAGGATTTTACTACATTTTAAAGAGTACTTTTAGTCACAAAACATTGTTTTTCCCAAGTTTCCGTTGGTAATACAAGAGTGATTTTTGTGTCCTGGTTCTAGAAGTATTTTTTTGTCTAGACTAAATGTTTTTGTTCCCAACTTGCTATAGTGGTGCAGCAATAATTGAACTATTTCGTGGTTCTACAAACAGCCTAGAGCACTGAAGTTTTAATGTTATCATTGAATAGAACACACCAAAAATTTAGTAATAACCCTTTGATGTTTCAGCTTAAAATCAATTCTTGACTGTCTCAGTCTTCACATTGACAAAACATGGGGAAAATGTGGTTTGCAGTCTACCAAAACATCCAGTAAGAGCACCTAATAATTTGTGCAGTTAATCATATCTGTCCCCCACTCTCCTAACGGTGAAAGTCAAGATGCCTTTTACGCTGGGACCTCAGGCTTAGGAGGCTTGCCGGAAATGTTTGCCTCCTTGGTTTGTCTGCGTGTGTTCCTTTGTAAATCATGAAACAAACGAACCAGAAGAGGCACTGCTTTGGCTCATTTAGTATAATCGCTCATTTTAGAGTAGATCAAACTGGCTCTCAGAGGCATTAAGAACCCACTGAGAATGATTTACACTTAAGATTAAAAGAATCATTTCAGTACTGTTTACAATAGCCAGGACTCAGAAGCAACCTAAATGTCTATTAACAGAGGAATGGATAAAGATGTGGTACATATATATATATATATATATATATATATACACACAATGGAATATTACTCAGCCGTAAAAAGGAACACATTTGAGTCAGTTCTAATGAGGTGGATGAACTTAGAGCCTATTATACAGAGAGAAGTAAGTCAGAAAGAGAAAAAACCCAAATTTTGTAGATTAATGCATATATATATATATATATATATGTGTGGAATCTATTAATAGAAAGTTGGCACAGATGAACCTATTTGCAGGGCAACAGTGGAGTCGCAGACATAGAAAAAAGACTGGCAGGCACAGTGGGGGAAGGAGAGAGTGGGGCAAATTGAGAGAGTAGGATGGAAACATATACTTACCATATGTAAAGCAGATAGCCAGTGGGAATATGCTCTATGATGCAGGGAGCTCAGGCTGGTGCTCTGTGACAACCTAGAGGGGTCGGATGGGGTGGGAGGTGGAAGGGAGGTTTAAGAGAGAGGGGACGTATGCATACCTATGGCTGATTCATGTTGATGCATGGCAGAAACTCACACAATGTTGTTAGAGCAGTTATCCTCCAATTAAATTAAATGCAAAAAAAAACCCTCTAGGTTTAATAGTAATCTGGTATGTTTCACACTTTTCTTCTTATCCTTTTAGTTAAAGTGAGATGATTGTGTTCTGTGGAAAATGTGTGTGTTATTCTGTATTTTCACATGCATGAAAGATACACACCTGTATTGGTTTGCCAGGGGCATCGTAACAGAGTATGGTGAACTGAGGGCTTAAACAGTGGAAAGGTATTGTCTCATGATTCTGGAGGCCTGCGTCTGAGATGAAGGTCACCAGGGGCGGTGGCTTCTGAGGGCTGTGACGGATACGCTGTCCCCTCCCTCTCCCCATCTTCTGGCCACCTGCCTGAGACATTGCCATTCCTTGGCTTATAGAAGCGTCACTCTGACCTTTGCCGTCACCTTCACATGCCGTCCTTCCTGTGTGTGCGTGTCCATATTGCCCCTTTTTAGAAGGCCAGCAGTCACCTTGGATTAGAAGCCCATTTTCCTCTAACATGACCTTATCTTAACTAATTGCATCTGCAGTTACCCTATTTCCTAACAGGGTCATTCATACTCTGAGCTACTGGGAATTTGGATTTCAGTCTGTGAATTGGGGGAGTGGGGCAGTGGAAGGGTACAGAGTTCAAATCATAACAATACCCTTCATGGAGGTACTGCAAAAAATTAGATGACTGGTGCTTCCCTGGTGGCTCAGTAGTAAGGAATCTGCCTGCCAGTGCAGGAGACATGGGTTCCATCCCTGATTCGAGAAGATCCCACGTGCCACAGAGCCACTGAGCCCTTGAGCCACAACTGTTGCGCCAGTGTCCTGGAGCCGGGAAGCCACAGCTACAGAAGCTCGAGTGCCCTGGAGCCCGTGCTCCACAAAAGCAGAAGCCACCGCAATGAGGAGCCCGCACATCGCAGCAGAGAGTAGTGTCCGCTCCCCACCACTGGAGAAATGCCCCTGTAGCAGCAAAGACCCGCACGGCCAGAAATCGATGAATAACATTACTTGGAAAAGGAAGATAACTAATCTGTTCACTGTATGGGTTCACAGACATTTCTTGAGCTCGGAATTTTTGGATAGTTTCAGATCTTTCTTTCTTAAACTAATTATTAGAGTATAGTTGCTTTATGGGCTTTCCTGGTGGCCCAGCGGTAAGCAATCTGCCTGCAGTGTGGAGACCACTTGCAATACAGAGGTCAGAGGTTCGATCGCTGGGTCAGGAATATCTTCTGCAGGAGGCAATGTGTTAGTTTCTGCTGTACAGCAGAGTAAATCAGCTTTGAGGAACAGTTCCTGTGTTTGAACACTGAAGGGCAGTATAGCACTGTACGTAATGCAAGAAGAAGTCTGTGGCTCCGTGACTTTAGAAATTGAATTGTAGTGATGGTTTTGTTTAAATTCACTTTATAAGCATAGCTGTCGCATCTGGTCATCTTAACCTCATTTATATCCAATGATACCAAATATTAGAGGCGGATTTGAAACTTTAGGTTGTCTAAATGACAGGGAGAGAACCTCAGTGTTGAGGTTTACAGTGAATGATTACACCTTTTTTATGTTTCTGAAACTAAATGACTGCTCGTTGTGGCAGTTCACACTTCAATTTCATTTCCTGTAACATCAAGGAAGTTATGATTGACAGGGATGAATATTTTGGCATGGCGAAAATGTTCACTTGTCTGCTTGTCAGGTATTTCAAAAGAATGTGATTTTTAGGGGCTGTGAGGAGCTAGCTTATATAGTTACTGCACTGTATTCATCATATGTGAAAGAAAACTGGATGATAAACAGATGGAAAGTAAATGTTATTTTCATGTACTTGAGTTAGTGTTGATTGCAGTTCTAATGCCTTGCAGTTGCCTGAAGTCTGACAGCCATTAGATGGAATAATTTTCAGTATGAAAATAGTATAAGGGGTAGACAGATTGGAAACTTATGAGGTTTCTCGCCTTCTATGCCTTGATCGTTGGCTCTTCTGAGCATAATCTTTGAAGTGTATGCTTCACCAGCATTAACTTAAGGGATGCATACAGTCATTTGCCTTTTGCTAAACACTTGTTCTGCCTGACACATGTCCATACATTATTTTTATCAAATTATTTCCACCATTCTGGGAGATGGATGCAATAGTATTTTCATTCTCTCTATGAAGAAAAGGAGATATCTAAATGTTGAATAATCGACCCAGGTCACCCAGCTAGTAATTAATGGAATTGAGTTTTAAAACTGATGTTCTCTGACTCCAGACCTGCTCTTCAAACTTTTCATAACCCATCTAAAGCTACTGTTATATGATGTTTCGTACTGGTGTTTTGTGAAATGAAAATGAGACCATAACATGTAAATACAAACACGTCCTCATCCAAACACTGAAAGCATCCTCTGTGCATTTATCTAAACCTGACCTTGGTAGATGTTCCCTGGATAAAGGGACTGACCCTTTCTATGCTATTAGGGTTATTCAGAGAGAATCAAGGGCTTCCTTGGTGTCTCAGTAGTAGAGAATACACCTGCCTATGCAGGAAATGTGGGTTCGATCCCTGAGTTGGGAAGATCCCCTGGAGGAGGAAATGGCCACTCACTCTGGTATTCTTGCCTGGAAAATTCCATGGACAGAGGAGCCTGGCGGGCTACAGTCCGTGGAGTCGCAAAGAGTCAGGCATGACTGAGCAGCTAAACAACATGAGCTAATCATGGCCTTGTGAGAAAAGATCGTACCAGAAGACTAGTTTCTGAAAGAAAGAAGAATCGTGTCAACTGACTCCTCACTTGTGAAATAGCCAATAAATAAAAAAGCAGCCATTACGAATGACTTGTGAAAAGCTTTGATTTTTATCCTCTCACTTTGATGTCTTAGACCCCAGATCGATTTCCCCAGATGGCTGACTTTTATTTACTCTGTTTCCTTCCAATGAGAGGTAACATTTCTAGTAGTTTTTAATCGCCTTGGTTATTTTCACATTTGGGCAGAGCAGATGTGACCAAGAAAAAAATCACTGCCTATGATTGATTCTGAGTTTTAAGAGAGACCTTTCCTTTGGAAGGTGAAGCCAGCAGCTTTTCAAACCAAGATCAGCCCTTGTAACCAGGGGAAGACTTAAGGAGCTGGAGAGTGAGCCAGTATGCTTCTGGTCTCTATTGAAGGGATTTAATTGTGTTCCATCTCTACTGAGCTCATAACGTTTGCCCTGTAATTTCCTGTTATCGATTCTCTGCATCATCTGTTTCTCTCCTCTTCTCTCTCAGGAAGGGGGAAAAGAAAGTCATGATCAAAGATGGGGATGAGAAGAAGGATTCAAAAAGCAATCTCAGTTGGAAAATCCACCATTTTCCCAGCACACCAGAGTAATAAGCACATGAAGATACACCCACACATGTACCCACGCTCACAAGAGCACACAGGATTGATCATATTGGGTTCATGGGCTCCAGGTTCCAGAATTGGTGGGTCTTGAGTGCAGGCTACCCTGTCTTTGGAAATTACAGGAGTTGGAGTGTGACAGGAAGCCTGGTGGCCTCCCTGGACCTTTGGCACAGCCATAGGGACTGGCCCTGAGCACGTGAACCACAGCTAATGGCCACGTAGTGTGGAATTCTCTCCCAGGGAGTGAAAACTGTTTGCCTGTGGGTTGAGTCCAGGACACATGTGTGTTTTATTTGGAATGTATGGTGTTTTTTTTTAAAAAAATGAATTTATTGCCAACATTTTAAAATTGGGGACTTTCAGATAAAAACCTGATTTCACTTTCTCTTAGGAAGTCAATCAGTTTAGTCACAACTGGGGGAAACTTCCTACAGGATAAATGTTAGTAGGCATCCCCTTTAGGTGAGGGGGAGGTTGCAGTTTACTACAGTTATATTTATTATAACTTCCTGTTGACTGCTTGTGTTAACTGCCACGTTTCACCCCATTTGCACTGGGTTTAATGGTGCTTGGCCCACTTCAGAGTTTGTGTTACCTTCTGGGCTTCTGTAGGCATTTGAAATCGCTCACACATTGTGGGGAAATGGCAGCCAGTTCCATGTTATTCACTCAACTCTGTATGTAAATAAAAAAGAATTATAAAAGCTCTAATATACATAGTATAGGATGAAGACATAGAAGAAATTTTGGCGAAGACTGTTTTGGTCTCCTTGTATAAATTTTTTAATGGCCACTGAATATGGAACATCTCCAAGTATGTGTTCATAGTTGTATACTTATATCAGCATTTATTTATAAAAACATAATGTTTTGAGACCAAGCTTTCATTTTGGACTATAAAATTCCTTATCTTACTCTTGCCAACTTTTTCAGCCTTTTGTCCATTTTACTTAGATTGCAGTACAGTTATGCAAAACAGTATTATTATTCAAATAATTCCAGAGATTGTTTTCATTAAACATTTAAAAAAATCTGTTATCAAATATAGTTTTGGAAGAATAAGTATTTTTTTCTCCAATAATATTTTTTAATTTTTTTTTTAAATGTGGACCATTTTTAAAGTCTTTCTATTGAGTTTGTTACAGGATTGTTTCTGGTTTATGTTGTGGGTTTTTTGGCTGTGAGGCATCTGGGATCTTAGCTGTTCTACCAGGGATCCACCCTGCACTGGAAGGCAAAGTCTTCTTTTAAAAAATTAATTAATTAATTTTGCTTTACAATATTGTATTGGTTTTGCCATACCTTGACTTGAATCCGCCATGAGTGTACATGTGTTCCCCATCCTGAACCCCCCTCCCACCCCCCGCCCCATCCCATCCCTCTGGGTCATCCCAGTGCACCAGCCCCGAGCACCCTATATCATGCAT
>SJYQ01001599.1:1028587-1057797 GCA_006410935.1 Redunca redunca | reverse complement strand
TGGTTGGATCTCCTTGCAGTCCAAGGGACTCTCAAGAGTCTTCTCCAACACCACAGTTCAAAAGTATCAATTCTTCGGCGCTCAGCCTTCTTCACAGTCCAACTCTCACATCCATACATGACCACAGGAAAAACCATAGCCTTGACTAGACGGACCTTAGTCAGCAAAGTAATGTCTCTGCTTTTGAATATACTATCTAGGTTGGTCATAACTTTTCTTCCAAGGAGTAAGCGTCTTACTGTATTGGTGGTTTTCTTTCTGGCTTACTTCACTCTGTATAATAGGCTCCAGTTTCATCCACCTCATTAGAACTGATTCAAATGTATTCTTTTTAATGCCTGAGTAATATTCCATTATGTATATGTACCACAGCTTTCTTATCCATTCATCTGCTGATGGACATCTAGGTTGCTTCCATGTCCTGGCTATTATAAACAGTGCTGCGATGAACATTGGGGTACACGTATCTCTTTTGATTCTGGTTTCCTCAGTGTGTATGCCCAGCAGTGGGATTGCTGGGTCGTATGGCAGTTCTCTTTTCAGTTTTTTAAGGAATCTCTACATTGTTCTCCATAGTGGCTGTACTAGTTTGCATTCCTACCAACAGTGTAAGAGGGTTCCCTTTTCTCCACACCCTCTCCAGCATTTATTGCTTGTAGACTTGGATGGCAGCCATTCTGACTGGCATGAAATGGTACCTCATTGTGGTTTTGATTGCATTTCTCTGATAATGAGTGATGTTGAGCATCTTTTAATGTATTTGTTAGCTGTCTGTATGTCTTCCTTGGAGAAATGTCTGTTTAGTTCTTTGGCCCACTTTTTGATTGGCTCTTTTATTTTTCTGGAATTGAGCTGCAGGAGTTGCTTGTATATTTTTGAGATTAATTCTTTGTCTATTGCTTCATTTGCTATTATTTTCTCCCATTCTGAAGGCTGTCTTTTCACCTTGCTTATAGTTTCCTTTGTTGTGCAGAAGCTTTTAATTAGGTCCCATTTGTTTATTTTTGCTTTTATTTCCAATATTCTGGGAGGTGGGTCATAGAGGATCCTGCTGTGATTTATGTCAGAGAGTGTTTCTCCTTTGTTTTTCCTCTAGGAGTTTAATAGTTTCTGGTCTTACATTTAGATCTTTAATCCATTTTGAGTTTATTTTTGTGTATGGTGTTAGAAAGTGTTCTAGTTTCATTCTTTTGCAAGTGGTTGACCAGTTTTACCAGCACCACTTGTTTAAGAAATTGTCTTTTCTCCATTGTATATTCTTGCCTCCTTTGTCAAAGATAAGGTGTCCATAGATGCGTGGATTTATCTCTGGGCTTTCTATTTTGTTCCATTGACCTATATTTCTGTCTTTGTGCCAGTACCATACTGTCTTGTTGACTCTGGCTTTGTAGTAGAGACTGAAGTCAAGCAGGTTGATTCTTCCAGTTCCATTCTTCTTTCTCAAGATTGCTCTGTCTATTTGAGGGTTTTTGTATTTCCATACAAATTGTGAAATTATTTGTTCTAGTTCTCTGAAAAATACCATTGGTAGCTTGATAGGGATTGCATTGAATCTATAGATTGCTTTGGGTAGTATACTCATTTTCACTATATTTATTCTTCTGATCCATGAACACGGTATATTTCTCCATCTGTTTGTTTCCTCTTTGATTTCTTTCACCAGTGTTTTATAGTTTTCTATATATAGGTCTTTTGTTTCTTTAGGTAGATATATTCCTAAGTATTGTATTCTTTTTGTTGCAATGGTGAATGGAATTGTTTCCTTAATTTCTCTTTCTATTTTCTCATTGTTAGTGTATAGGAATGCAAGGGATTTCTGTGTGTTGATTTTATATCCTGCAACTTTAATATATTTATTGATTAGCTCTAGTATTTTCTGGTGGAGTCTTTAGGGTTTTCTATGTAGAGGATCATGTCATCTGCAAACAGTGAGAGTTTTACTACTTCTTTTCCAATCTGGATTCCTTTTATTTCTTTTTCTGCTCTGATTGCTGTGGCCAAAACTTCCAAGACTATGTTGAATAGTAGCGGTAAGAGTGGACACCCTTGTCTTATTCCTGACTTTAGGGGAAATGCTTTCAATTTTTCACCATTGAGGATAATGTTTGCTGTGGGTTTGTCATATATAGCTTTTATTATGTTGAGGTATGTTCCTTCTATTCCTGCTTTCTGGAGGGTTTTTTTTTTTATCATAAATGTTGAATTTTGTCAAAGGCTTTCTCCGCATCTATTGAGATAATCATATGGCTTTTATTTTTCAATTTGTTACTGTGGTGTATTACATTGATTGATTTGTGGATATTGAAGAATCCTTGCATCCCTGGGATAAAGCCCACTTGGTCATGATATATGATCTTTTTAATATGTTGTTGGATTCTGTTTGCCAGAATTTTGTTAAGGATTTTTGCATCCTATGTTCATCAGTGATATTGGCCTGTAGTTTTCTTTTTTGGTGTCATCTTTGTCAGGTTTTGGTATTAGGGTGATGGTGGCCTCATAGAATGAGTTTGGAAGTTTACCTTCCTCTGCAGTTTTCTGGAAGAGTTTGAGTAGGATAGGTGTTAGTTCTTCTCTAATTTTTTGGTAGAATTCAGCTGTGAAGCCATCTGGTCCTGGGCTTTTGTTTGCTGGAAGATTTCTGTTTCAATTTCCGTGCTTGTGATGGGTCTGTTAAGATTTTCTATTTCTTCCTAGTTCAGTTTTGGAAAGTTGTACTTTTCTAAGAATTTGTCCATTTCTTCCAAGTTGTCCATTTTATTGGCATATAGTTGCTGATAATAGTCTCTTATGATCCTTTGTATTTCTATGTTGTCTGTTGTGATCTCTCCATTTTCATTTCTAATTTTGTTGATTTGATTTTCCTCCCTTTGTTTCTTAATGAGTCTGGCTAATGGTTTGTCAATTTTATTTATCTTCTCAAAGAACCAGCTTTTGATTTTGTTGATTTTTGCTGTGGTCTCTTTTGTTTCTTTTGCATTTATTTCTGCCCTAATTTTTAAGATTTCTTTCCTTCTACTAACCCTGAGGTTCATAATTTCTTCCTTTTCAAGTAGCTTTGGGTGTAGACTTAGGTTATTTATTTGACTTTTTTCTTGTTTCTTGAGGTATGGCTGTATTGCTATGAACCTTCCCCTTAGTACTGCTTTTACAGTGTCCCATAGGTTTTGGGTTGTTGTGTTTTCATTCTCGTTCGTTTCTATGCATATTTAGATTTCTTTTTTGATTTCTTCTGTGATTTGTTGGTTATTCAGCAGTGTGTTGTTCAGCCTCCATATGTTGGGATTTTTAATAGTTTTTCTCCTGTAATTGACATCTAATATTACTGCATTATGGTCAGAAAAGATGGTTGGAATGATTTCAATTTTTTGGAATTTACCAAGGCTAGATTTATAGCCCTGGATGTGATCTATCCTGTAGAAGGTTCCATGTGCGCTTGAGAAAAAGGTGAAATTCATTGTTTTAGGGTAAAATGTCCTATAGATATCAATTAGGTCTAGCTGGTCTATTGTATCATTTAAAGTTTGTGTTTCTTTGTTAATTTGCTGTTTAGTTGATCTGTCCATAGGTGTGAGTGAGCTATTAAAGTCCCCCACTATTATCGTGTTATTGTTAATTTCCCCTTTCATACTTGTTAGCATTTGTCTTACATATTGTGGTGCTCCTATGTTGGGTGCATATATATTTATAATTGTTATATCTTCTTCTTGGATTGATCCTTTGATCATTATGTAATGTCCATCTTTGTCTCTTTTCACAGCCTTTGTTTTAAAGTCTATTTTATCTGATATGGGTATTGCTACTCCTGCTTTCTTTTGGTCTCTGTTTGCATGGAATATCTTTTTCTAGCCCTTCACTTTCAGTCTGTATGTGTCCCCTGTTTTGAGGTGGGTCTCTTGTAGACAACATATATAGGGGTCTTGTTTTTGTATCCATTCAGCTAGTCTTTGTCTTTTGGTTGGGACAGTCAACCCATTTACAGTTAAGGTAATTATTGATAAGTATGATCCCATTGCCAGTTACTTTATTGTTTTGGTTTCGAGTTTATACACTTTTTTTGTGTTTCCTGTCTAGAGAAGACCCTTTAGCATTTGTTGGAAAGCTGGTTTGGTGGTGCTGAATTCTCTCAGCTTTTGCTTGTCTGTAAAGCTTTTGATTTCTCCTTCATATTTGAATGAGATCCTTGCTGGGTACAGTAATCTGGGCTGTAGGTTATTTTCTTTCATCACTTTAAGTACATTCTGCCATTCCCTTCTGGCCTGAAGAGTTTCTATTGAAAGATCAGCTGTTATCCTTATGGAAATCCCCTTGTGTGTTATTTGTTGTTTTTCCCTTGCTGCTTTTAATATTTGTTCTTTGTGTTTGATGTTTGTTAATTTGATTAATATGTTTTTTGGGGTGTTTTGGGAAGGCAAGGTCTTAACTGCTGGACTGCCAGGGAAATCCCTCCTATTGGAGAGACTTTATATTTTTGATATAAATGTTTATCTTAGCTGCATTTGAGTTGGAGTACAATGAAAGTAATTTGTATAATGATTTTAGAATGTAATTTTCAGTTGCATTTGGACTAAATATTACTGGAATCATTATGCTCAATTAGAAGTGGTTAAGCATCCACCATGCAGAACACTGACCACTGTGAAGGGACAAATTTTAAAACCTGTGCAATATCTTAGGGGCATTCCCACTGTGGAAGTGGTGATGGGGGTACCAGTGGTGATGATGACCACGGTGTTCATGGTCATGGGGCAGATGATGATGGTGATACTAACAGTCATTTTAGATCTCAGATTTATGGGAATGTCATCATTTGGGGAAAAAATGTTTACTTGAGACTAATTTGAAATGTATATAAAAAATCTTTTAATGTCAAGCTATAAATTTAGACAAGTAGATTAGAACTAGAAATAGATTAAAAGCAACCAACTCTATAGTTTAATGTCAAGTAGTTTACAAATTTCTTGGCAGAAGTGTGCTTCCATGAGTTTGGGAATATCGTTTTTTGCCTGCAACCCCAAATGACGACCCAGTGCATAAGAACGTAAAAGGTGGAGTCTGTGTTTTTACCCTCAAAAAGATACCAGTTCTTTGGATTGTGGTTTTCTTGCATACTTTTAAAAAAAAAAATCAGGTTTTACCAAAGGGCACTTTTGAGAAATCAATGTAATGATGTTAGTTACCACTCTCTTCAGGGCCTGGCGCATCTCAGGCCTTTGCACTGATTCTGGGCTCCTTCTGCACTGTCGAGAGGGAGAGTCACAGCACCAATTGATTGGCATGTGCATGTTGAGTTAAAAGAGTCAATAAAGTTGCAAGAGAGCAGCTAGGTGCTTTAAGTACATTTTAAACTCCTGACCCAGAGAAGCTGCATCTGAGGGTTCTGCCTTGCACAGGTTTTGTGGACTGGGTTTGGTCCTCTGGATCTGAAGCCCAACCTTTGCAATCTTAAGCTTCCTAATTTACCTGCTCACCAGGAAATCCACCACAAAACGTATTAAGCTACCTTTTCAGTGACATCTTTCCTTTGTCCTTAATTTCATTTGCCTCAGATGTGCACCTTGTTCGTAGTATTTCCCAGGCTTCTGAACATTTAGTGGAAGCATCTCAGAACATCACCTCTTTGGCCTTCATCTGGACGTTTGCAAATGGTGACCACGCTGGACCACAAACACAAGTGCATGGAATAAACACGGATGAAGGAGCATACTTTCGTAAATCTTTTTTCAAGGTGTAATTATTGTCAAGGAGCTTTATGTGGATGTTTCTAGATCAAAAGTTGTGTGGACTGAATCCAACCCAGAGGAGCCTTATTCTTGGTTTATGTGGTGTTACAGATATTTTTTTAATTGAAAGTGTTAGTCGCTAAGTTCTGACACTTTGAACTGTAGCCCACCAGGCTCCTCTGTCCATGGGATTCTTCAGGAGTGAATACTGGAGCAGATTGCCATGCCCTTCTCTCGGGGATCTTCCTGACCCAGGGATCGAACCTGTGTCTCCTGCATGGCAAGCGGATTCTTTACCACTGAGCCACCAGGGAAGCCCTTCCCTCATCTCTGTTCTCTACCAAAGCCAGGCTGGACCTGTGTTGTGACTCTCACCAAGGGCAATCGAGCACCTCTCAGCCTTGACAGTGAGAGCTTGAAGTGTTTTTCCGACTGGTTTGAAGCTCCCATTATGCCCAGCACCTCTGTTCAGACGTTAAGCAGACAACTAAGTATTAACTGTTGCGGCCACATTTTCCCCTTGGGGATTGTTATTCCTCGTCTGCTTTGAAGAGCTCTGCATTCATTGGCTTTGTGTATCACATAATGATTTTATTTCTTATTTTTCCAATGATCATAGTCAATGTTTCTGCCTAATTAGAAACCAAGTCACAGTCTCCACTGCCTATTTACATGGATCTTTTAGAAGATCCTCTGAGTGACAGCATATTAAGTTGAACTCTTGCTAGCCCTGAAAAGAATGACTTGAATAATAAGGCTGGTCCAATAAGCCAGTTTTGGGGCATGGCAGCCCTCAGCTTGAACATCCATTGTCTTAGCCCGTCAGGGCTGCTGTAACAAGATACTGCAGTCAGGGTGGGTCATAAACAACAGAAGTTTTACTTCTTACAGTTGTAGAGGCTGAGGAATCCAGGGTCGAGTGTCTGGTGAGAGCCTGGATGGCTGTCTTTTTGCTGTAACCTCACCCGGTAGAAGGGGCAAAGGAACTTTCTTAGGCTTCTTTCATAAGGACGCTAATCCATGACCTCATCATATCCCAAAGGCCCTGCTCCCCAATACCATCACCTTCGGGTTACGATTTCAGCATAGAGATCTTGGTGGACACAGACAGGAGCAACCATCTGGGGTTGGGTGAACCGTTTGCTTCTGAGCTCAGATCGGAGATTATCTGTACCCTCTTTAAAGAGAGAACTGCGTGACACTTCCACTTTTCTTGGACTGTGCTTCCCCTCCAGTGGAGTGGCGAGTGCCTGCGTGCGTGCTCAGTTGCTTCAGTCGTGTCTCTTTGTGACCTTATGAACTGTAACCCTCCAGGCTCCTCTGTCCATGCGATTCCCCAGGCAAGAATACTGGAGTGGGTTGTCATTTCCTCTTCCAGGAAATCTTCGCAACTCAGGAACCAAACCTGCGTCTCTATGTCTCCTACATTGACAGGCAAGTTCTTTACCACTAGCACCACCTGGGAAGCTGGTGGCAAGTAGAGTAAGCTATTAATTTTTTTTTCAGTTAACATATTTTTGGCCGCGCTGAGTCCTCATTGCTGCATGGGCTTTCTCTAGTTGCAGCGAGCGGGGTCTGCTGGAGAACTAGCACCTAGGGCTGTTCCCTAGTTGTACCGTGTGGGCTTCTCCTTGCAGTGGCTTCTTTTTGCAGAGTAAGGGCTCCAGGCAGGCACAGGCTTCAGTAGTTGCTGCACGTGGGCTCAGTAGTTGCAGCTTCTAAACTACAGCACAGGATCAATAGTTGTGGCCCATAGGCATAGTTGCTTCGCAGCATGTGGGATCTTCTTCCCCAAACAGGGATCGAACCCATGTCTTTTGCATTGGCAGGTGGATTCTTTACCCCTGAGTAAGAAACCCCCAGAGTAAGCTATTATAAAGATGTGGTAGTCCACAGGAGCTGTGTCTCACAGGAGAAACCAGACAGAGCAATGGGATTGAGGTTGCATTAACTTGTCAAGAGGGCAGAATTGAAAGCCTCCAAGGTCATCTCTGTTCTCCACACCTCTCTTTCCCAGATGTTCAAAGGTTTTAGTATTCTGTTCTTAAGAAATAGCCCCAGATTCCTCAGCAGGATGCCTGGTCCAGAGACCTGCTCTGTCTAACCAGTGCCAGGACTGATAGGAGCAGCTGCTCACCCCCTGTGCACTCCCTGTGGGCCAGGCATGGTGCCGAGTGCTGATAGCCCCATCTTACAGATGAAGAAACTGAGGCTTTGAGGATACTCAATAGCTGCCCAAGGTCACACATCTATTAGGTGGCAGAGCCAATGCACCTCGTCATTCCTGGGTACTTGTTGTTGTTCAGTCTGACTCTTTGTGACCCCATGGACTCCCCTGACCAGGAGAGTCCTGGGTCCCCTGACCTCCACTGTCTCCCAGAGTTTGCTCAAATTCATGTCCACTGAGTTGGGGATGCTATCTAACCATCTTTTCCTCTGCTGCCCCATTCTCCTTTTGTCTTTAATTCTTCCTAGCATCAGGGTCTTTTCCAATGAGTCAGTTCTTTGCATCAGGTGGCCAAAGTATTAGAGCTTCAGCATCAGTCCTTCCACTGAATATTCAGGGTTGATTTCCTTTAAGATTGACTGATTTGATCTCCTTGCAGTCCAAGGAGATATTAGACGGTCATTTTATAACTAAAAAAAAAAATAGAAGAAGAAGAGGAAAAAGAGATGCTAATATTAAACAAAGCAAAACAGGATACGTAGTGAAAGATGAATCATTTAGATGGCCTCCCTGGATGAAGAATGCCTTCCTCCCTCAGAGAGGCTCCTCTGTCCATCACAAGACGTCCATATGAGCCAGAGTCTGAGAACACACTCAAGGAATACATGCACTTTCCATTCCTTAACTCTTGGGGTTTTTTCTGGTTGACAAGCAAATTAAATTGCTTGCATTTCAAAAGAGAATGTTTTTTTTTTCCCCCATTTCTTTAAGCATCAGCATGTTATTCCAATGTTAGCTCCTAGCCAACTCTGAATTTCAACATTATCCACTTTTCCAAAAAAAGAAAAAAAAAGAATGTTAGAACTTCAAACTTGTAGAAAGCAGTTTGAGGATCTTTCCTTATCTGTTTGTTATTTTACCTTTATTAGAGTAATTTATTACTTTTCTTATTGACTATATTTTTTTCTAGGGAAGAATCAGACTTTCTTGAAAATATTTTTCTTTTTTTAGAAAGGTCTAGCTAGAGGAGCAGTTGTAAAATAAGTTGCCATTTGCATCAAGTTTCTCATCAAAGAAATGAGGAGGTGATAAAGCGACTATACCTAACATATTCTTAATAGGTGGAGATAAACTAATTGTAGACATATTTCAGAACCATAAATGTATGGAATTGCATGATTTAAAGAATGGGAAAATTCACAACGGTTGACTTACAGTGCATGTGGCGTAGCAATACTAAGACATGAGGAAAGAAGCCAAGTATGGAATGAAATTAGAAGAGAAACCTTCTCAAAATTAAGTTTTGGCAGGAGGAGGGGGCCTTTGTGTGCCAGATTTTCACTGAGAGCTAATTTTATTGGTCACATTGTGAACTGCGTAGAAAGAAGATTTTTGCTTCTGGTACCTTAGATACACAGGTGACTGAACTTTTTTTTAAGGTATAAGCTTTCCTTTTGGTAAATATTACCTCATCAGAACGTAGTCAACAGAGCCTTTAAAGCAATGCTCTTTGACTGGTATCAAGAAGAATGAGGAATTATAAATATTTCTTTAGGAAAATAAAACAGAAAGGATAGACCATAATCAGTGATGCCAATAAATGGACTGAATTTCTTGGCTTTTATTTTTGTAGTTGCTTGTAATTTCACTTAAAATACACTAGTGTGTCTAACACAAGCTGGTGTGGCTTCAAACGAGGAAGGCCATGGCTGCAGAGATATCCCTTGTTTCATTGCTAGAGGGTGCTCTTGTAAAGGAAATCTCATCACACAAGTGCTGCTGAGAATCTCGCCCAACCTGGTGATGTCAGCGTCACCATGGAGATCTCATTCCAGAGAGGGGAAGTGGATTCCACAGTCCTGCATTGGAAATGTGTAAATAGCAGATGCTTTTATTGCCTTTGTTTGAATCCTTGCCCTTGCAGAGCAATTCAAACCGGAAGCTCAGAGGAGAGGAAGTCCATATTTTCTTCAGTGTTTTGTTTTGTTTTGTTTTCCCTCCACAAGCAGCTTGGTCCCCTGTGATGAGAGTGCATGATGGCAAGTTAATGGGAAAGATATGATTTTGGATTTCACATAAAGAATGTCAGAAAACTGAATATGTTTTCCTTGAGTCAAAGAAATAATTCCAACTTGCTTTAAGATAACTTTTCGTTATACATATAGGATAACTAAGTGGTTTTGTCAGCTGTAATTTATAATATGTGAATGCAAGGGTATATGTTTCTATGCATTTGAATAGTCTTGTTTTCCTGAAACTTGGCAGGTAAAAGCCTGCCTTTGAATTCGGACTGACCTAGTTTCAAATTCCTATTGATCTTCTGTTTAATCTGGCTAAGTTTTTCTAAATCTATAAAGTATGGATACTGTGTGTGTGTGCGTGGTCAGTTGCTCAGTTGTGTCCAACTCTGCGGTCCCATGGACTGTAGCCCGCCAGGCTCCTCTGTCCATGGGATTTCCCAGGCAAGAATACTGAGTAGGTTGCCAGTTCCTACTCCAGGGGCTCTTCCCAACCCAGAGATCGAGCCCAAGTCTCTTGAGTCTCCAGCATTAGCAGGCAGGTTCTTTACCACTAGAGCCACCTGGGAAGCCTGGGAGGGATATTGATAGCACCTAAACTGTTAGCTGCTCAGTCATGTCCAACTCTGTGCAGCCTCTTGAACTGTAGCCTACCAGGCTCCTCTGTTCAGGGGATTTCCCAAGCAAGAATACTGGAGTGGGTTGCCATTTCTTTCTACAAATAGCATCTAACTATTGTCTCATAGTCTGTCTCCATAGCCGAGGGGCTTAAATGTAATAATGTATATTGAATATTAAGTATAATAATGTATATAGAAAGGTTCTTGTTGCTCTGTCTCTCACACACACACACACACACACACATCTTTTCTTTATATATTCATCACATAACTACTATGGTAAAACAGAACCATTAGAGAAACTGATAAGAGAACTTAGGTAACTGGTGCAAGTCTATATGACTACCCCAAATCTGTGCCCAGAATCTATGTATCATGACCTTCATTCAAAGGCTTTTTCCAGCATATCTGGCAATTACAATCATCCATCTTTTTTGAGATATGGATATGGTATTATGCTAATCATCCCCAGGGATAACCTCAGATGCAATAAAGTGTTTCTATTTGGGATTGGATTTTCCACCTGATGCGAAGAGCTGACTCATGGTGTCAGACTCTGATGCTGGGAAAGATTGAGGGCAGGAGGAGAAGGGGGTAACAGAGGATGAGATGGTTGGATGGCATCACCAACTCAATGGACATGGTCGATTTTGAGTGAACTGCGAGAGATAGAGAAGTACAGGGAAGCCTGGCATGCTGTAATCCATGGGGTTGCAAACAGTTGGATGCAACTTAGCAACTGAACAACAATATATATTCTTATAATAACCAAAGCATTAGGTAAGAACTGAAAATTGATTGATGGCACCTTGTGCCATAAACTGATTATCTCCTTTATGCATTGCATATAATGCCTTTTCTAGAGTAGGGACATTTTGACAGAGGACACTTTTCTCAGAGGAATACACATCTCCAGCTCCCACAAAACTAAAATTTGGCCCCAAGAGTCCCTGATTAAGACAGTGGTTCATAGAACTATATATTCATGTGGTTGCGGGTGAACATATTTGCAAGTGACTTTCACAGCATCATTTAAGTGGAAACCTGGGGCATGAACCCAACTTGTTGTCAGCAACTGCAGCCGGCTTCCTATCAGCTCCCTGATGCTAATTCAAAGTGTGCTTCGTGGGACTTCCTTGACAGTCTGGTGTCTAAGACTCCGGGCTCCCAATGCGGGGAGCCCAGCTTTGATCCCCAGTCAGGAACTGGATCCCACTGGCCCAACTAAAAAGATCCCGCGTGCCACAACTACAGATCCCACCTGTCGCAACGAAGACCTTAAGGAAATATATATTTTTAAAAGTGTGCTTTGCCCCAAAACGATTGACCCATAGGACCCCCTAGACCTAAAGTGAGAAGGGGCACCCATATGCTACCTTTGACCCAAATCTACTTTCACAATAGAAGCCTGTTTTTCCGGGAGCTATCTGTTGCATTTTTTTAATTTTATTTATTTGTTTATATTAGCTATGCATTTGATTTGGGCTTATTTGGAAGGAAAACTGTATTTGGGCTAATAAAAATAGCTAAAATGTATTGAGGGTTTATCCTCTTCTGAGTCACAGTCAAAATCTTGAAACAACCGAAACAATAAATGGAGGCATGAAGAGATGAACATCTGAGGGGCACAGCTTTTACAACCAGGCTGTGCTCTTGGAGAATTGTCCCAGAGTGGACTTCCCCATTGGGCTGCAGAATCGCACTCAGGGAGGCACCATCTTTGCCCGGAGTCTGGGATCTTTAGAAACAGGGGTTTCCTGACTTGCTTGGGTCAGTGGTCATGGCAGAGCAGGAGCCGCACCCCAGCCACCTGCCTCCAGACCCGCGACAAACTGCTGGAAGGCGCTGCAGGTTCCTCTCTGCTGAATTTCCGATTCACCGCAGTGTGTTAGGAGTTCCTTGGAGTGCCAGTGTGTTCTAAGCGCTGGAAATGAAGAGGTGAAGGCTGAAGGCAGTCTTGTCCTCAAGGCCTCGCACAGTGGTGCCCAGAAAACGCTTATGGAGTTATGACTAGGGGTTCAGAGCAGGGGTGAGTCACTTTGGGTTGGAGTATAGATAGAAGGTAAGGCTTAGATCTTCCACAGAGGCTTGAGTCATAGAAGGGATTTGAGTAGTCAAAGAGTTAGTAGAAGAGGATACCTAATGGGAAAAAAATTGTTCCAAAGCCACACACACATAAGATAGAAGAAGTCCTTTCGAAGGAGAGAAGGTAAAGCAGATAAATTGGAACATGTTTCGTGTTAGAGCATAGTACTTAAATTAATCCATCCATCTATCCATCCAACCATTCATCTATCCATCCATCCATCCACCCACCTGTCTGTCCATCCATCAATCCAGCCAGCCAGCCACCCCTCCATCCATCCATATCAACACTTACTGAGTATCAGGCAGCATCTCATGGCTGAAGCTACCATGAACTTGAAAGCTAGGTTCGGAGCAGATTTTGAAGATTCTGGAATGCCACGCTCAAAGATGAACTTCAGTGTGATGATAAGTCATAGGTGTTTGTGTGAGCCATGGAGAGAGAGACTGAAAGTTTACTAAGAAGAAGGAGATTAAGAGAATTAAGTAGGATCAGTGGGAGAGAAAGGAGGTGGGAGTGAGCAAAACCATGGTCCACAGGTAGGAGGCTAAGCTGTGGACTGAGGTGGTGATGGGGGTGCTGAGGAGGGCAGGGAAGGTCTGGGTTTGGGAGATGGTGCTGGGGCAGCATCTGTGGCCATGGAGACCACAGAGATAGATGGACACTGACTGTACCACCTCTTCTGGAGGCAGGAGTGACAGTGGACAGGGACAGGCTGGACTTTCTTTTCTCAAACGTCGTCTCTCTGCCTTTGCATCTTTCTTGGACCCAGTCTTGATGGATGCTTCCAATACCTGATACCTGTTGACTAGAGATTTCACAGAAGAGGAGGTCAACTGTCACTATCTCTTTGTAGCAAGGAATGTTGTTGTTTTAATCCATAAATGGAACTTGTTTCTCAAAGCTGGTTACCACGCTGACTTTTGAGAACCTCAGACTTAAGAAGGAATAACATTGCATAGATGTATCAAATCAGATCATTACGCACTGTATTGGTTTTACATTTCTCTATCTTTTCTAATCCTTTGATGTCAGAAAATACTATAATGCCTAAAGGAAAAATCTCCAAGTATATTGGCCTAGAAAAAAGGGTTATAAATCTTCCTCTATTATCCTCTATCGTTAGATGGGATAGAATGCATTTGTAGCTACCTCCAACTCAATGATCGAGAGTGAGAGCACAGACAGTCAAAGTGCATAGATTATCCTAAATCCATCTTTATTGTAACCTTGTGTTTAAGCCTCCTTTGCTATCAACTCTTTTACCAAGGCTTCTCACAGGGAGCAGTTTTCTAAATTTGAACTTGATCTACTGACCCTACCCACCTTCTCTGGGTGGGAGTTTTGTAAGCAGGGAAATGGATAAATGATGCCAGAGCAGAGAGCATAGAAAACATCACAGTTTCTGACAGTTGAACAAATTCTTTGATTTCACTCACTGACGATTGAGAGGTAAATGGATACATGCTGCTTGGCACTGAAAGGACTTCTCCCTGCCTTCTTTGTGTGTGTGTGAGTGATGACAGTTACTTTTCCATAGCCATCACTGTGTTCCTTTTATGTTCTTGGAGTCCTGGAGTTGGAAACAACATCAAAAGTTCATCATGTTTCAGTTCCTACTTGGAACAGAATTCTACCTAAACCATCCAGTTTGTATCGTTGTCGCTCTATTCTCTGAGTCTCGGGCTGGGAGGATAGTCATCTGGATGTGATGGAAGGGAGTTGGCTGGCAACCTGCTCATAACAGGTTATAGTTTTGATAGTTATTTGTTCACTTATCAGTGGCATAAAGTAGCCACCGGTAGATAGAGGTGATCTGGTTGGCCAAATGACATTCTGAAATGTAAATGATGGGAATATGTGGAAAGAAAGGGCATTTTCTTTCTTTTGGAAAACAGTATTTTTCAACCATTGGAGCTTTGTCATCATAATGTTTGGCACAGAGCCTGGCACAGAGTAGGTCCAGCTTAAATGTTTGAATGAATTTAAAATTCTCTTCACTTAACAGCTGTCAGCATAGTACCAAAGGGAACCTGTCTAATAAGAGAGCATACCATGCTGGTGAGGAGAGTTCCAGAATCAAGTAAGTCTGGGAAAGACTGTATTTTTGTATCTCCTCTTTGGAGTTGCAGTGTACTTAGCACATTAAGGGTCTTGAAAAGATCAGAAAGAAACAAACGCAGGTGACGCTAGTGGTAACTCACCTGCCAGTACAGGAGACACAGAGACATGGGTTCGATCCCTGGGTTGAGAAGAACCCCTGGAAAAGGGAATGACAACCCACTCCAGTATTCTTGCCTGGAGAATCCCATGGACAGAGGAGCCTGGCAGGCTACAGTCCATGGGGTCGCAAAGAGTCGAACACCACTGAAGTGACACAGCACGAAATAAAGAAATCTGTTTATGTTGGAGAAATATTTTCCAAATCTCTTTGGCCATAGGACCCTTTGGGGCACAAATTCTATTAATCATTCTAACTTTAGGAAATACTGCCTTTTAGGGTTAATTGTTCACATTTTTGCCTGAATAAGACATGGTTTCCCATTCTTACTCATTTTTATATGCCCGTGTGCTGTGTGCTAATGGACAGATAGTCGGCACAGTATGGACCTACGCGAGTGAAATGACAGCGGCCTGGGTGGGGTTGGTTGTGATGACTCCCACGATGATCAGCAAAGCTGGGGTCTCGGTGCTGGGGTGCTGTGTCCTGAAGAGACAAATGAAGAGAGTTATGGTTGGAGTCTGACAGAAAGGAATGTAACAGAGAGCGGGTTCTCAGTTCAAAAGGCCTGTTATTAACCCAAGTAGACGATCAAAGCTTCTGAGTGTTGAAGACCTGCCGTTCATCTTCCTGGATGATACAGTGTCCCTCTTAAGTCACCTGTGTTTTCAAGCTTCTACAGACAGAATAAGCGCTGACTACCACGGATGTCCCTCACTCACACTTAACGCTTACTGTCAAACTGTGAGAGAAGCAGCCTTCTGAAGACCTCAGCCGAGTGGTTATTTGTGGGGATTTTGTCGTTGTTGTTTGATTTTATAGGAGTACAGTGGCTTTGCAATGCTGTGTTAGTTTCTGCTCCACAGCAAAGTGAGTCAGCTATGTGTGTGTGTGTGCGTCTCATTGCGACCCCCGTGGACTGTAGCCCTCCAGGCTCCTCTGTCCAAGGAATTTTCCAGGCCAGGATCCTGGAGTGGGCAGCGATTTCCTTCCCCAGAATCAGCTGTAGTGTGTCTATTTCCGCCCCCTTTTCAGACTCCCGTCCCATTTGGGTCACCCCAGAGCACTGCGTAGAGCTCCTTGCGCCATACAGTAGGTTCTCGTTAGTGATCTACTTTATACGTAGTAACAATAGTGTATATATGTCAATCTCAATCTCCTAATTCACCTCCCTTCCCCATTTGGCATCCATATGCTTGTTCTTTACATCTGTATCTCTGTTTCTGCTTTGCAAATAGGTTCATCTGTACCATTTTTCTAGACTCCACATGTATGTGTTAATATATGGTATTTGTTTTTCTCTTTCTGACTTCACTCTGTCCAAGTAGTTGTTTGGGAATGAGGGATTATTGGAGAAAAACTATCTGATGCCTCCACAGCATTGCATCTGGGGTTCTGAACGATACTATCCTTCCCCACCTTACTTCTGTAAGCGCTCCAGCATCTTTGACTTGTCAGGGTCACGTTTCGGGAACTGACAAGGAGCAGAACCCCAGCGGTGCTCTGCGGATGAAGTATCAGTACATAAGGGAAGGGGTTCACAGGAAGCACAGACCAAAAACATCTCACACATCAGACACAGGAAGGCTTGTCTCTGATCCTTAAATATCCAAGGGAAAATGCAATAAATAAATACAAAAGTCTATTTCACGCAGCTCTGAATGGTGCCTTCAAGTGACCGCTTTACAATCTGCTCCAAGTGGTCAAAAAAAATTGAAAATAGATAGAAATCAGAAGTATTTCCCGTGCCTTCTACTGGCATTATACATACTATGAACAACAGCAAAAGTATCACACTGCACATCCACATATTCAGAGAGAGAGCAGTAAGCCCGGAATTATTCATCTGGACTACATTTACTTGAAAAGCGGCATTTAGCTTTCAAAGTTCATGTTGGAGAAGAAGTTGAATAAAATATCAAAAGGTTGTTTTAAAACTTTCCCTTTGTGTGACCACAAGCTAGGGAACCATGGGAGTGTTAAAGTTCAGCTTAGCTTGAAATGAGGGATACAGTTGCTTCGTCTCTGTAGCTAAATCTCCGAAATTACTGACTTTTTCTATTATTCCTTTTATGAAGGGTACCATTTTTGTTTTAGATAGAGGTAGAAGCAATCTTGGGCTTCTCAGGTGGCTCAGTGGTAAAAGAAGCCTCCTGCCAATGCAGAAGACGCGGATTTGATCCCTGGGTCAGAACGATCTCCTGGAGGAGGAAATGGCAATCCACCCCAGTATTCTTGCCTGGAGGACCCCATGGACAGAGGACCTGGTGGGCTACAGTCCATGGGGTCACAAAGAGTCGGGCACGACTTAGCACAGCACAGATGGGGTCCAAAGGAGATTGTTCTATTCCTGTTAGGGTACAGATATTTTTCTCTAGTTGTTGCCCCAGCGACCATCATCATGTAACTATGGCATCAGTTACTAGAAAACACATTTGTTGCTAAAACCCTGCACTGACTTTTACTGCTCTCCAGGATGGTTATAATCAGAGGAGTGAAGGAGCGCTCCTTTTCTACAAGTTGCTGTGTCCAGTCTGTTGTGAAAATAAAGGGCTCCTACCTCCTAGCCTCTTGATATGTCGAGTCATAAATGTGACAGTTACCGGTTCTATGTACCTTTTCCCGCCTTCCTGCACCACTGAAACGGAACATGTTTCTTACTAGTAACAGATGCTGAAAAACCTCCCTTTGAAATTCCTCCGGAGGAGCAGCCCTGTTGATTCCATTAGCTGGGAAGTGGCTGTATGCAGATGTCCACTGGCGGGGATGCTTTGCTGTAATTGCTGTTCTGCTGACCCCTTGCTGAGTGCCACGCTTTTCTCTTGTAGGTGATGTGCCTTCAGGACTTTTTTGGTGACGATGACATTTTTATTGCATGTGGACCGGAGAAGTTCCGTTACCAGGATGATTTCTTGCTAGATGAAAGTGGTAAGGAAACAAAAAAAAAGTTCAAAACCAGGGGAAATTTGAGGCAGCTTTCCAAAATGAGCTGCACTCGGGCCAAGATTATGTCAACTCGAAAGCTACCAAATCAGTTTCAGATCCTCAGCCAACATGGCTTTTCCATATCTCGAATTTCTTTGATTTTTTTTTATAATATAGAAAACAGATGAAATGATCATTTGAAAGGTTAAATCATTTAGAAGAGTAAATTACCAGTGACTAATTTATAACCATTTTGTTAACTACATTGGTGTTCTATAGAAAAATCATGGTGCTGATGTCTACATTTTTAATTACTTATTTATATCAAAACTCATAGTTGAAAGATGTATTATCATGAAGTTATTGAGCGTGTGTCTAGACTCAGCTTTCACATGGCCTTCTTCCTCCTGTAGGTCCTGAGAAAGATGGTCTTATGTTCTTTTCCTTTAAATACGTCAGAATTTGTGTGTCATTAGGATCTGTGAAGGATCAGAAAAGAGCATCCTTCAATTGAAAATGAAATGTGATTTTTTTTCCCAATTGATAGAGAAAGAACCATTGGTAAAGAGGGAAAGATACATCTTAGGAAATGAATGTGAAAGGTTGTTAACTTCAAGAACGATGTTTTCTGATACCGTAAATCATCTCAGAATCTTAACAGCATCACAGGAAAGACAATTGCCCTGAACAGAGAGGCGTTTCCTAAGTCATATGACTTCTGATTTAATTAGGGACATAGTACATATTTATTGTTATTTCAAACTGTTGCTACTTGGAAATACTTTTTGAAGTGATAATGAATTTCTTGCCTGGATAAATGCAGATAAATTAATGAGCTTTTGACCAAGTAGGTGGGAAATACTGGAGCTCCAAATATGGCTGATATACATTCACATAGAATGTCTATATTATATGCATATATGCATATCAGGTACATTCATTTAAACACACTACAGTTATTTCATCATTTTAAAATGACTTCAGGTGTATAGGGAGGGATAAGAATAAGAGAGGTTGCCCCTTTATCATTAAAACTTTAAATGCCTAATAAAAGTTTTTGTAGCTCTGTCACTTGAAGAGATTTAAGTTATTGATGTTTTGGTTGAAAAGGCTGGAAGAGTGGTTTGGTACCTCTTTCCCTCCGAATAAGTTTTCTCTAAATACTTTGCATCTCTCCTTGGAGACAAAAATTGATGCAAATCTATCATTCATGTAAAGGCCAGGGGCGGGCTCCCCCCAGCCCACCCCTTTTTCAGATGAGACAGCTCAGCTGTTGTGCAAAAGAAGTAAAGGTTAGAAGTCAGGCAGAAGAGCCGACAGCACAGTTTTGAAAAGAACAAACTGCCTTGATTTCCAATTTAAAGAAGAGAGCTGCTTCTGATGCGACGGACAGAGAGACCAGATGTGTTCTGAAATGAAAGTTTGAGTCTGCTGCTGTGATAACAGAAAAGCAGCCTGTCAGACTTGAACTGGAATCCAGCTCGGTTTCAAATCAGCAGAGCTGGCCTGGGCTTCTGCCACCCTCTGTGTCCCCCCAGCCCCCAGGGAGACTCGGAGCTTCTCCCCGACCTTGCCTCTCTTGGTGTGGCCTTGGGGCTGGGCTCGACAGTGTTCTCTCAACCCAGGTGGCTTCAGCCTACTCGTGTTCATCCGCTGTGATGGGCAGGCCGGCTTTCTGAAACGTTGAACAGCAAAATCCCCGTGATTTCCCTGTAGAAACCTTTCTCATGAATAAGAATGCATATATATACATGCACTCTCATGCACACGCGTGCATGCACGCGTGGGAGTCAGGGGATGTTGCCCATGATGTGTGGCTTGGCCCCGTGAAGGACTGCTTCAGACTAAAACTTCAGTGACAGAGAGAGAACTGCACATCCTTTCCTGGGATGAATATACCCCGAGCGTTTCTTGGTGTGAAGTACATCTGCTGAGTAACCGTGTACTCCCCCATATCCTCCGGGAAGCACGTGGCTTGGAGGTAGGGGTAGAGACGAAGTCTAAATTGAGATTTTTTTTTTACTTCCTGGCATGAACCTACCCCGAGACTAAATTCACACGTTGACAACTGCAGTTTCCCTGTCGCTTGTACAGCATGTTCTGGTGCTAATGTATTAACATTTGAATCTTTTTTTTTTTTAAGTGCTCTGAGCATGATTTGCTGCAGCTTATCTGTACTTGCTAAATGATATTTGCACATCGAGGCTTCCTTTGGCCTCTTCCATAGGGGCTTCCTGAAAGGAGGGGCAACGGGGAGCAGGAGAGCCAGCAGTGACTGAATTAATATTGGCACAGAGGCTTTGCTTGATTAAATGGCACCAAGAAGTGGGCTTTTGCCACAAGGCAGCACTTTTATTTTGTCCCTCGAAATTAAGCCAGCTTGCAGTGAGTTCAGGATTAGTAAATGATACCTCTCCTGATGACTGCTGGGAAAGCTCCTGGAGATGGCTTTTAAGGTCTTTCCAGTGAGACATTGTGACTTTATAGACGTTTATTTCATGGGACTACAGTGGAGCCAGATCAGTATTAGAAACTGTGAGGGGGCTTTCTTCCTCCCCCGTTTTCATGGAAAAAAATACCTTCCTTCTTCCAGCTCCAAATGTAACCATTTTAGCAATATCGTCATCAATCACTGGCTTCTTAGCACCTTCTAGTGTGGTGGATGAAGGACTATATATAGAGACACAGGCCAGGGGATCCTTCCTCAGTCGTGGCTTGCGGTCTGATTTAGAAATGATGAAACACAGTCGAGGGAAATGCCAAATTGGAGACAGGAAGCTTCACACAGTTTTGCTTGTATGTTGAAGATAAACTGACGAATTTATAATTTGTTGCCCTTAAAAAGTGAGAGGATTTTGTTGAGAAATGCCTACCTCTACCCAGGAGGGTAAAGCAACTCCTTGGTGAGGAGCCTGTCACAGGATGTCACCTTCTGTCCACCCCTCAAAGCCAACACCCCCCTAGAGTCGCCTGGCCTGTTTCCTCACCTGCCTACTTCACCCCTGCCAGGCCTGACACCTGCTCAGGAGTTTCACCCTCACTCATCCTTTTTTTAAAAAATTAAATTTAATATTTTTATTGAAATGAGTTGATTTACAATGTTGTGTTAATTTCTGCTGTACAGCAAACTGATTTGGTGTTACACACACACACACACACACACACACATATATACACACACAAACACACACACATTCCTTTTTATATTCTTTTCCATTATGGTTTACTTCAAGATTCAGGATACTGAATACGCGTTGCTGTGCCATACCGTGGGACCTTGTTTATCCATTCTGCATATACTAGTTTCCTCTGCTAACCCCACACTCCCAGTCCATCCCTCCCCTTCTCCCCTCTCCCCTTGGCAACCACAGGTCTGCTTTCTGTCCCTGAGTCTGTTTTGTAGATAAGCGCATCTGTGTCCTATTTTAAATTCCACGTGTAAGTGGTGTCATATGGTATTTGCCTTTCTCTTTCTGTTCATCTTCTCTGTTTACCAGTTCCCCTGTGCCCTTGATTCCTTAATGTTAATAGGCATTAATGTTAATTCCTTGGTGTTAATAGGCATGACTCCAGACTTGCATATTTTTGCTTGGGTGTTGTCTATCTGTCTCCTAAGGTTGCTGTAACAAAGAGTCCTGTCTCTGGGGAATGCTAGTCCAGGTTCCTCCTGCAGTAGGCAGACCCATCTGGAGTATAGTGTTCTTCCTGGGTATGTGATTTGAGAAGGGACATTTCCTCAGCTTTCTCTTGTGGACCCTATGGTATCAGGTACCCAGGACCCTCTGGATACATGTTCCCAGAAATATTCCATCCTGACCTTGGAAACAAGGACTCAGGTCCTGAATGAGATGCAGCAGAAGCTACATCAGGCACGAGGCACCACAGCATCCTCATTGCTTTCCCCAGCTCTGGGTGATGAGAAAATCAGGTTAGAACCCAGCACAATGGAGCAACACTGGGACAGGGTTAGGAGACAAAGGTCTGGCCCAAGCTTGGTGCCCTGCTTGCTGTGTGGTCTCTGCATCTCCAAGCCTGCTTTCCATTCTGTAAAACACCTTTCCCCCCTTCCCCGGGTTGTAATGGACCTCAAATGAGATAATAAATGTCAAAGCACGTTCAAAACTGTGTTCCTTATTACTTAGTGAATGATGTTAGTGAATGACACCTCAGCTGAAATATACCTCCTGGTGGACTGCAGCTGGACTCAGCCACATAGCTGCATCGGCAGGGCTTAATTGGAGGCAGATGTCATTAAGATTTGCTGCCGGGGCACTTTAGAACAAAAAAGTGACTATCTATTGCTTTTTTCCCACTCTCAACTTTTATTCCTGTGGTGGAGGTGAGAGGAGATGCAGCGACCTTTGAAGATACCCACCCTTTTCTGGAGGGAATCTCTGGAAGATTAAACCAAATGACATTTAGACCCAGTCAGATTTCTAAAACTGATGATGTTCAGGAAGTCCCAGCCCTTACGTCCACGTTGATTTGGGTTAGAGGGATTTTAATGGATCTGCTGCTTTGTCCTGGGGCTGGTGATGCCAAGAAACATCACAAGAAATGGTCCCCAAGGTCACTGGGGACACCAGAAAGATGCTTAGTGTCTGGATTGCCCAGAACTCCTCACAAAGTGGCTTTTGAGCTACTGCCAGCAAATGTCATTCATTCTTTCATGAGGACCCTACCAGGCTCCTCTGTCCATGGGGATTCTCCAGGCAGGAATATTGGAGTGGGTTGTGATGTTATCCTCCAGGGGATCTTCCCAACACAGGGGTATTCTCCTGCATTGCAGGCAGATTCTTTACCATCTGAGCCACCAGGGAAGCCCATTCTTTCATACATCCATTCATTTATTCAGTAAGCTAAGCTAACTTACCATGTGCCAGGCAGTGCACTAGACACAAATAATTGTAGACACTAACACTTCCGTGAAATAGGACCCTCCTATGACTTTTAATATTGCTTATGTCTGAAGCTGTCAAAGGATCTTGGCTGCTGAACTTTGACTCAAAATATTAAATTTTGCTTGTATATTTTATCTCTTTGGGGTAATATTGTGGTAAAATATCTGATGGGTCACAATGGACTGACAATTCTTTATAGGTTTAATTTTTAATCGGATGATGTGGCCAGTTTAAATGGAATCTGTGAGCAGATTTATTTCAGATGTTTGGTACCTGATGCTGGGATACTTGATAGGTTCAATAGATTTTGATGTTAGGAATAGACAGTTCTTATTTTTAAAAAATTATAACTGTAGTGGTGAATAATTGCCAAGCTTCTGTGACCTTTTCTTTTTTAATAGAAAATCGGGTATGCATTTTTATGAGTTCTGAACAGAAAGCCCATTGGCTTACATGCTTTGCTCTTGTCAGTAAGTTCCCCATTGCATCTTAGCTGTAGGAAAATTAAAGGGGTTCTGGAGACTTCCTCCTCCATGGCTACATTTTAGCTCATGCGTAAATATAAAGTTCCCCAGAACATAGTGGTATTTTCTAATTTGATTCGCTGCCAAGCTATGGAAACCTATAGATACTTTGGAGACATGTAGAGACACATTTTACTTTGGAGACAGAATCTAACTCGAGTACCAGCTAGTTTCTTTTCTATGAAAATATGATTTTTCTCCTTAGGAAAGAAAGACATTATATTAATATAACACATCGTTTCTTTATGTTTTCTCTTCCAGTCCTCATGGGCTTCTTTTTCTTGTATTCGGTAACAGTGACACCTGAATTGTTGACATGAAAAAACCAACAAAATATAGCATTGAGAATGAATCATATACATGAGGCATCTTGGAAACCATGGGTTTGCAGTCCCTCCTGACAGCATTGCGACAGTTGTTCATCTATCCCCAACCAAAATACTCTGTTTTTGCAACTTACACCTTTATAAGAAGGCCAGCTCCACTTTCCACTAATGCTGCTTTTAAATAAGTTTTTTCTTATATTGACCCTAAATAAATCTCTCTCTGACCTGTTCACAATGGTCCTAATTCTGCCCTCCAGAGTAGTAAAAACCACCCACTGCCTTCATTCTTAGAAGATGAACTTTCCTCGTAGAGCACCAGGATGGTCAAAGCCAATTCACAGTAAACTATTTTGTTTCCTTGTCCTTCTAGATCAAAATGTCCCTGAACATTCACTCATTTTCTCCCCTCCTCCCATCTTTCAAAGGAAGAAGAGTCTTTCTCTGGCAATGATAATGTTCTTGACTTTGTCTTCTCTCTTATTTGTGACCTTGCCTTTTCAGCATTCCCTTCCTGTTGTTCCTGAACATTTGTTGTTTTACCTCGGTTTTATAATCTCTTTCTTCTCCACTCATGACCATGCTTCAATTTCTCCTATCCTAAAGGAGCTGTCGATCATCTCATCAAACCACAAGGCCTCTCTGTCTCTGCCAAACAGCTTTAAAAATACTGTCCTTGAAACCTCCATCGCCTCATCCTGACACACTTTTATACCTTTGGGTAAATGGTATGCTGACAACACAAAAGTTTTTTTTTTNACTCTTCTAGCTACAAGTCATCATCTCAATTCAGAAGAGGAAACATGTAGTCCTATGTAGTAGTCACTCCAAATTGGAATGGTTTTTCCTTATGGATCCAGGGCCCAATGTAGTGAGTTCTTTCTCTGCAGGAAAAAAAAAAGTGGGATTGATACCTTCTCTCCTCTTTACTTGCCACCTCTCTGCTATTGATCCTTCCGGGGTCGGAGTAGGGAAGGGGGCAGTGGAGCCGGGTGATGAGGAGCACGTGGCAGGTCCTCATGACTGTGCTGCGGTGGCCCAGCCTCTCTGGGAATGAGAGCAGGTGCTCAGCAAAGTTTCTTGTTGAGTGTTTGCATCGGTTCCGCAGGGACTCTCACTGGGAACATTCAGCTCTTCTTCGATGTGGTCACTTCAGTTTCTTCCAGTTTTGGCTACTTCTCCCTCAGTCCTTGTGTTCCAAAGCTCTGCTTGTTGGCCTCAGATGATCCTCTTGAGAAGAATGTAAATTATCTTCATGCCAGCTCACTCCCTCAGATCTGTCACTGCATTCATATGTCTTTTGCCCCAACCACAGGCCACTCGTTGCCAGAGAATCTCCTTTACTCTGCTGCCAGAGGTTCTCGGAAGAAAAACCAGACACTCAAACACCAGTCTGTTATCTCCCTCCATCCAAGGATGACACTGACTGAGCTCTTCAGATCTCCCAGGGGAGCCCCAGCTGGGATGAGAGGGAGCATCTTTCCTCCTTTGGGGTTCAGAGGTTCACAGCACAGCTCTTTCTAAAGAGATCTGTCTCAGAAGTCCCCTTTCTCTCTAATGATTTAAGCCTTTTATACCTTTGAAAGTGGGTAAGAAGACTTAAGGCCAGCAATCGTTTCTTTGCATCTACATGGACCTTTCTAGAAGCTTATCCGTCTCACAATTCACTCTGTGTATCTGATACACATTCCTTTGGAGTTTGGATGAAAATCTCATTTCCCCTTACATAATAGTTTCACTGAACAAGGATGATCGTCACATCACTATATCCCATATTCTCCATGTTTTTCCTTCCTGACTCCTTGGAGGTATTTGTTTTGTCTTTATTTTTTTATTGGAATATAATTGCTTTACAATTTTGTGTTGGTTTCTGCTGTAGACAAAGCGAATCAGCAATGCCTCCACAGGTACTCCCTCCCTCTTGGACCCCCCCCACCCTCCCCACCCATCTAGGTCATCACAGAGAAGTTCCCTGTGCTACACAGCAGATTCCTGTGAGCTATTTACATTACCCATGGTAGGTATTTATGTCAAACCTAACCTCTTAATTCATCCCACTCTTCCCTTCCCCACCCCCCAGCCCAGCTCCTGAATCCATGCATCCATTCTCTACATCTGTGTCTCTACAAAGAGGTAGAGATGAACATAATTCTAGGGCAGGAATAGAGACACATTGGACATTTTCAGTGATGCCCCTCGTCCTTTGTGGTCTGTCCTGTAATTCTGCCCACTTCCTTGACTCTTCCTAAGATCCTTTCAAGTTTATTCTAGTGTCATATAGCCCCTCATAATTGTTTCCTAAGATTCATTCCTCAACTCTTTTTTCTTTTTTCTACTTAATTGCTGTCTGTTCCTAGCCAAATTCATCTACCTTAATGGTTTCAGCAGTGATGGTTATGGTAGACAGTGACGGTGACAAATGGCAACCAGATGGTATGCAATAAGCAGAGCCTTTGAAGTATGTATAATTTTCCCAATTTTACAATTAAGGAAATTAAGGCTTTGATGATAAGCAATTTGTCCAAGGCCACACAGCTAGTTAGTGTGGAAGGCAGAGTTCAAACCCAAGTTTGTTTGTGTTTGACAACACATGCTTCATCTTTGAGTGTACCTCCTCTCAAATCTACGTCTCTAACTCTGATCCATATTTCCAACTTTCTCTCATGAACTGCTTTCCGATTTTTCCATAGCCACCTGAAATTCAGCACAGCCCACAGCTGAACTTATCATCTTCTTGGTCAACTTTGTTCTCCTTCTGTGTTCCCCATTCCAGTGCCTGGCCTCAGCCTTCTCCTTAACCCCAAGGTTGTCACCATGGAGCTGTCTTCTGTTGTCCGCTCACCTTCACTCCTCCCATCCGACAGTTTATTTCCTGATTTCCATTGTCACTGCCTTTATCTTGGGTTACTTTCTCATAATCTCTTGCTTAGACTTATAAAGATTCTTCACTTTGGTTTCCTGACGCCAGCCATGTTTGCACACAGATTGATTCTCCTAAATCCCCTTGACGAGCCTTCCACTGCCCAGGTCCTCCTTTGCATGCAGTTCTAGTCCTGCCATGCAGTAAGTCAGCTTCATTGTGTCTTTGTAGAGCGTTCTCATCACTTTCCTCTTCCTGTGTCTTCCATCCATAGTACTGCTCACTGGTCTCCCCAAAGACTGCTTTATTTTTGGCATCTCTGCCTTTGCTCATAGTGTCCCATCCACCGGGAATGTTCTTCTTCCCTTTCTCCTGTGTCACCCAAAACCCAACTCCCTTCTGTCCTTTGAGGTTTCATTCAAAAGTGGCCTTTGGCATGTGGAACTCTGCTTGATGTTATGTGGCAGCCTGGATGGGAGGGTAGTTTGGGGGAGGATGGATGCATGTGTATGTATGGCTGAGTCCCTTTACTGTTCACCTGAAACTACCACAACATTGTTAATTGGCTATTTGTGGTTGTAGTTTAGTCACTAAGTCATGTCTGACTCTTTGCAACCTCATGGACTGCAGTGCACGAGGCTTCCCTGTCCATCACTATCTCCTGTAGTTTGCTCAAACTCATGTTCATTGAGGTGGTCTTGACTAGACCCCAAAACAAAATAAAAAGTTCAGTGTTAAAAAAAAAAAGAGTGGCCTTTGTGTTAAAACCTCCCCCGTCTACTTGGTTTCAATCAATTACTAATCTCTCATTCTTTTTATCCATCTTTATCTCATTTCATTCTCAGAAAAATTCTTGCCATGTGGGCCTACAGTGTCATTAACAGCAGATAAGAAACTGTTCAAAATCACATACTTACTAGGTAATAGAACTGGAATAAAAGCCGGGGATCCCAGACTCCTCATTTCATCTTACTTAAGTGCAAGTGCTTCAGGCTGGTCCTGTGTGTCTTTAATCTCTATAACACAGCACCTATTACAGTGCCCTGAATATGGTAAGTGCCCAAGAAATGTTAATCACTCAGTCGTGTCCAACTCCTGTGTGACACCACGTGTTGTAGCCTGCCAGGCTCCTCCACCCGTGGGGATACTCCAGGCAAGAATACTGGAGTGGGTAGCTCTTCCCTTCTCCAGGGATGGTTCAGTTTATGTAGGAGTCTGCTCCACCTGTCAACATTTCAGATACTTGAGGACTGAGGCCCATTACTTCCCCCAAATTTTTAATCCAGATTTCTTAGGCAAAGCTTTCTTAAGACCACCCTACTATCCTGGTGACTTTCTCTGGGTATTTTGTGGTCAGCAATATGCTTAAAATAAACCCAGCACTGAATTCTGTACTCACTGGGGGCTTAAAACAGTATAGAGAATATGAACTTACTTAGTAAAGGCATCCAGCTCATTCACATGCAGCCTCAGAGTGACGACGACCTCTTTAAACTATTGCCCAACAGCGCGGGCTCATCCTCAGCTTGTGGCCTGCTGAATTCCCTGGGGCTTCCAATAGTGATGTCAAGTCAGGTTCTCCTTTAAGTGCATATTTGAACCTCCGTCCAGGACTTTCATTGCTTTCATGCCAGCCAACATCTTATTAATGTTAGCCAATAATTCTGGCCATTTAAGAGCTTTCAACATCCGAATTCTGCCTGTGGATAAGTAATGACAGAGAATAGAGTTGAAATGAGGTCTGCCTGGTTTGCTGGCCCCTTCTCCTGCCAGTTGAGTTCTGCTGCTAGGGGCCTGTCTCGCTGAAGACCGGCAGTAGCATAGCTGCCTGCAAGCTCTCAGACAAAAAGAGAAAGGCATGAAAGGCTATAATAAACTTCATATGTTCCTCGGGGGTGACAGTGGCAGACCAGCCTCAGATTCAGTGTCCAGCTCTGGTTGGGTCATTCTCTTCGTACATCTGGGTAATAGTCCTGCAGGGGAGGACAGCATGTCCTTTTGTCCCCAGTCCTGGACCCACCCCTGTCCCTAGTACAGGGGGTACGGTTTGAGCTTTCTTCTTAACATAGGTCCACAGGGCATGTGCACTCAGGCTTTTGTTCCTGTTTGAAATCTACGGATTCAGTTCCCACAGCAAGAATGTTACGAGACTTCTAGATGTCAAGGATTCTTGGAGTTTCAATAAAGTTCTGGGAAGTTAAATGTCTATTTCCTGGAAAGCAGATGCAGTAAAAATTACTATGGAAAAATACTTGGTGTGAAGGTGATTCTAAAATCAAGTTTCAAAATTGGGTAATTATTTGATACAAGTGTGGATATAGGTTGTCTTTACAGATTTTCACTCCTGTAAGTATTTGGAATAACTGAAATATAATAAGATCCTGATATTATATGAGTCTTTACTCCTTACAGCTAGATTTTTTTCTTTCAGTGGATCTGGAAAATAAACAAATGGATAAAACTCTTAGTAAAAAAAAGTGATTGTAGGAGTGACTTATCTTGGTGTATCAATAAGCAAGTGAAGTGAAGTCACTCAGTTGTGTCCAACTCTTTGCCACCCCATGGACTGTAGCCCACCAGGCTCCTCTGTCCATGGGATTCTCCAGGCAAGAATACTGGAGTGGGTTGCCATTTCCTTCTCCAGGGGATCTTCCCAACCCAGGGATCGAACCCAGGTCTCCCACATTGCAGGCAGACGTGTTAACCTCTGAGCCACCAGGAGCGACTTATCTTGGTGTATCAATAAGCAAGGTCATTGTGAAATCAGGAGTCTTCACTTGTTTTGGAGACCTAAACAAATCTGGGGCTTCCCTGGTGGCTCAGTGTTAAAAAAAAAAAAAAAAAA